>JAYJLX010112207.1:0-20583 GCA_036873525.1 Chalinula nematifera
ATATGGAGGACCAGTATACCACATAATATGATCTCCACTGTGACGTAATCGTATAATATATTTGCTGTGTAGAGATATGGACTCAGCAATAATACCTTATAGGCAAAAAATAGACCAGCAAAACATCGACGATCATCTTTAAAACATCCCTGGAATGAGTCAATGAACGGCATTGCCTTCATTCTAATCCTGTGTAGGAAATACGTGAAACAGTTCCTTCGTATTCTGCACGATCGATTGATGGACATGGCTATTGATTCAAACAGCAGCAGCACAGGAGGAGGGAGGATGAGGACTATCAGACATATAAAGGCCGGAACGGTATACTTCAGATGTTCATCATCCATGTAGTCAAGCTCTCCATTGAAAAGTGGGACAGTTTTGTTAGGCTTTTCGTCAACGTATATGGTGACTGGAATGAGAATGCTATATGTTAAGTCAACACACTTAAAGTAACACAAGACTACGAATGCTGTTAACCCATTGATTACAGAACCTCTAATGTTCCTTCGACCACATTTATGGCACAGTCTGATACATGTATACAGTGAGTTAACCTTTAGTATCAGAAGTGTAACAAAGATCAGTAGCAGAGCATAGATCAACGGAATATACTCAGCAATGAATATGTCCAGTGCTGTCAATTGTTTTTCCTTAAACAAGCAAATTGAGAGATGTTCTATTTGAAAGAATTTCAAGTTAGTAAAACTGTACAGTATCCTTAACACATTGAGAATTTTTTTCTGTGCCCCTTTAAATTGCACTGCACCAAAAGCATCCACATATAGTATATCAAGTGCTTGGGCAAAGAATATAAATGAGTACAGTGATCCTGATGTCAGATGGATATTGAAGATTATAATGATCAGGAACAGAACAGTGATTGGAACTATTTCTAAAATGAAGTAAAGTAAGGGTCCGTAGATGCAGTGATCCTGTACCTTCTCACACTTGAACGTTGGTGAATTATAGTAAACTGTGTAATTCTCTTTGCATTTCCCGCATAGTCTGCCATAACGTCGATCACCACATACAAACTTTTCAAGTTGTTCTGGTTGTGTTGGCAATTCATAACTCCCAAAAGCCAATTTTGATCGATCGTATTGACACAGTCTATACTCACAGTTACCAATTGCGAATGCCATCAATTTATTGTTCATATAACCTGCCCAAATGCCTTGTTTAATGCCTGAAGTATTACGGGTCCAAGGAGAGATGAACCTGCTTGCTCTACAATAACAAGCCTTTGTCGTTTCATTAAGTTTGAATCCAGGCGGACAGTAAGACATCTCTATAGATAAGGATATCATAACAACTGCTATTATATTGGATTGTAGTACTAGAGTAGCAGTATCTCCTGGTTCCCCGTTCAATATGACTGTGTTCTGCGTGACAAATGCATAGTTGTCATCGATTGTTATCTTGCTGTTGGACTTTTTTTTGATTGCAGCCGACAATGGAAATAACTTTCCGACGTCTTGTTTAAATTGATCTATTTGTAATATTCCCAGTCTGATTGGCAAGCCTGGAATGGGTTTCACATGTGTTTTGTTTGACATGAACACTATTTCCTGAGTAGCTGTGGCATATCTCGATTGGTTGCTTGAAGACCTGAAATTGAAAGCAACTGAACAGTCTTTAGTTTTCAATGTATCATTATTGCAGGTAGGGCGTTTTGAGTCACGATTTGGCCGACATGGTAGAAGAGTTGTCACAAACAAATCATGGGCAATGCCTGTTGTTGCAATGTTGTTAATGAAATTAAACTCAGTGAATGTATCATTGCTGTCATTGGATGATATAAAACACTCATCTGTGTATTGAAAGTAGTGTGTTTCTAGTATTAGAAAGCAAATTGCGGCACCAAATGTACCTTGATTGTTTTCAAAATTGAATGTGTTTCTACCAAACAGTCTCAGGAAAGACTGACTTACAAGTACAATACCACCACTTGGTTCCCCTGTATTATTTCCAAAGTAAACGTTGGCGTTCTCGAAATGAACTGAAGTCGATGAAGCGTACAGGGCAGATCCAACGTTATTTTCAAAACTTATTCTTCCTCCAAAATAAGCGATTATTTTGGAAGTAAAGAATGTTCCAGATTGTGTGATTTTACTTGATGTATTTTTGGAGCTTCCAGCAGTATTGTTATAGAAATTACAATTGTTGAAATAGCTTAAAACCATGAAAAAGTAGTCACAGTCGACTGAAGCATAATTAATGTCAACAGCTGCTCCGCCATCAGCAGCGTTTCCAGCGAAATTACTTGCATGAAATCGTATTGTGTTTTGTTTGTCTTTGCCAGTAGGTATGCTGTAGGCTGACCCACTGAAGATAGCCACACCTCCTCCAAACATTCCTATATTACCAGATATTTCACATTCATGAAACATGATCAAGTTGTTTTTAGGAACTTCTTCGTCATATTGGATGCTTTTTTTCCTGCAGTGATTTTCATAAACCGAGAACCCTATATCCATAGCCCCGCCCCCTCTAGTAGCATTATTTTGTTCAAACCTGCAGTTAAAGAATTTAATGGTATTCCTTTCACAGTATTTTGAACATTTGATATACAATCCGGCACCAAAAAGAGCCTTGTTTTTTCTAAACACGCAATCAGTTACAGTAAAGTTGATATTCTGGGCTCCAGTGCTAAGGAATACAAACATTCCTCCACCATGATTCACGAAGGAATGCCATGCTTGCTCTGTTAAATTTGCCACATTTTTTAAAAACCTACAGCCACTTATGAAGTAGTTGGCAGTGTAGGATTGATTGTATGACGATGAATTAACCATTATCGATAGCCCACCTGATCCACCAGGAATATACCAGGTGGTATTCTGACCGTTATCCTGAAAGGTACTGTTCTCAATGAACAAATTCCCCCGAGTATTTACCAATGACAATCCATACCCAAGTGAACCATTGATTGTGACATTATCAACAGTGACATCAGTGCTATCAATCACATGGAGAGAGCTGTAAAACGAGTTGTTATATAGCGCACTGCAAGTTTCAATTTCAATGTTTCTGATGACTATTCCAGATACATTGATAAATTTAAAACCCGACGATGATCCTCCCCTAGCTTCTTGTTCACATTTTATGCTACTCGGTGATTCATCAATGCCTCGAAGAGTAAAGTTGATGGTATCACGAATTATAAGAGTGTCACTCAGAACTAGTTGTGGACTGGCAATGATAACGGTAATGTTCTCCTTTGGAAGTATACAGTTTGCAATGAAGTAGTCCAGTGTCTGGCAAGGTGGACTGCCATTACCAGACAAACACTCATTTAAATCAGTGCCATCATTAGCAATCTCCACCGACCATGATCTCACTAGATATGTAGTGGATGGTGAAATGAGAATCAGTACCACAGGTATTATCCAACTCCAGTATTGCTTCATCATACCACGTACACTGAACAACTGAATATATGTGCACTGACGATTTGTTTTTTAGACCTATCAGTTTTATCATTCCAATCTTAAACTGAAAGGGAAATTCAAATGTTTTGAAAGCAGATGAATTACCTGAAAAGCTAACAACACATGTTACATTATGTACATAACAGCCTTGTTTACATTACATAATCATAACAATTGCACATAGAAAGCGAAGCCTATACTAATTGAAATGCGCCACAATGATTGATAAACATATATAAAATTCTATACAGCAGGGAACTTCAAAAGCATTAGTATAGTGGAAACTATAATTATATTGTACATTAATCAAAATAAACTTGACCATAATACATGTAATTATATCGTCAGTGTACATGACCCCTCAATGAGTATATGCATATAATTATTATACCCAAATGTATCACTCATGCATATATACCTATTGTAATTACGTTAATCATATAGTCACAAACAATTGATAGAGACGAATTAATGCTGATGATTTTTTTTTTTGATATGTAGCGATTGAGCAGAGTACACCTAAAAACAAATTCATTAATTAATTTATTTTCAAAATCAATAATAGTTATTTATTTTTTTCAAAATGCAATAAAGTTTTAAACTAAAAGCAAATAAATGGTTCAAGTGTAGAACATACAGCTGTAATTAGGTCATTACTAGTATTACATTAGCCCCCAATTAAGTTGTGAAAGTCTTAAGTTTTGTTCATTTTCTTTACAAATTTGTTCCGGTAGTTGATGGTTAAACCAATAGCCTTGTAATACTTTGTAGCTTTCCATATTCAAGTGTAAAGGATTGCCCCGCCTTTAAAGAAAGTAATAGCATAATTATTATCAAAATGGCTGACTGACTTCATCAGAAAAGACCTTCAAGCTCATACCTTAAGCCTGGATCCGGTTCCCCATATTCGTCAATATACGGGGGCGTGAGGGTACACCCCCTAACCCTGTGTATGTCTGTTGCGTTGATTAAAACAATGTAACTCTCAAGTATCCATAAAGCCATCCCTAGACCCCCACCACAACTGAGGATAGAAGAGACAAGCCGATAAAACAGAATCTACTGGCTATAATGAGCTACTTATAATACTATCATAGCTATCACTCACAGCATAAATTCCTATTTATGCTTATTGACTGATCAAGCGAGTCTCACATACTGTACATACATATACCTAACAGACTAATACTTGCCACACTATACCTTAGAGTATGGTGGGTCATTCCACCCAGTTGAACAGTCTCTTCACCTACAACTGATTTCCGACAGCAGTATGAATTACTACATATCATTTCACCACAGAGAAGGCATATCATGGGCGCTTGGGTTTCGTCACCACCCAGTTGAGCTGCTCTGGGACAGCTAATGAACAAACAATACATCAATGCTATACTGCATTAATAAATATGGATGATTTACCTGAAATGAGACGCTTTTGAAACAAGTTTGGAGTAACTGCTTGGTAGTTGTATGAGTTGCCTGACTGGTTTAAATATAATAAGGTCACTGGAACAGGTTTCGGAACCTCTGACAATATTTACTACTTGTGGATGTGTGCAAAAACTAAAATAAAGAAAAAAAAATTAGTAAATGAAATTTTTACTATTATCTGGATGATTACTTTTTAGAAATTTTTTGAATGCAAGGATCATCGAATAGGGACGGAAGAGATCGGGGAAGACCGAGGAAAGTACAAAGGTCATTGAAATTAGATGCCTCAGAAGCTAAAATAGGTGGGAAAAAAATTGCAATGGATAACATTTGCATTGACTAACAAATGTATTAGGTCTATTGGAACATCAATACACATGTACACTTAATGTGGGATGGGTTCTCAATGCAAAACCAGCTGAACGCTACGTTGATGCTGGAATAGAATCCTTGGTCTATTCTAATTTCAATGATGTATTTCTAAAGGTAGATATTGCCCAAGTAATTTACGTACACGCTCAGCTTACACAACATTGAAAGATTTGAAACCCAAATATAACACACACAGACCGTTATTATTACACATTATTAAGAAAGTTATTTTTATTTACATAATTATCTAGAAAAATCAAACCAACTCAAATCAATATATAATACATGTATAAGTACACGTGTAATGTTCAAGTACCTGAAGAGTGCACAAACTTGATGCCAGTAATGGCATGATAAAACAATGCTAGACATTGAAGAGAAGGGTATAAATGTTCCTGTAATCCCACTAGTAGGCTATAAGGGCTGGGGGGCGTGTCGCCGCCAGATAATGATGATCTTGTTCCTCCCAGAGCATAACCACGTAACGTGCTCCATAGTTTTTGTAATTGGAGTCCTTCAGCCAGTTCAGGAGATGAGTCAACACCATCCATTTCCATACCTATAGTATAGTTAATATAATTAATATTGCATTCAATGATTACAGTTATAAACCCTCTTGTATTCTTTGTTCCCCCCTCCCCCCTCCCACTTTTCTTCTTCCAATCCGTAATAAAGGCCCCTTAATTTTTAGCAACTTAAAAATAATATTAAATTGTTGCTATGTACATGTATAAGAACTCAATTTACTATCTTACTTTCATTTAGTGGCTGATCTTCTTTCAATGGAGCATCAGTCTCCATTGTAGGTTGAGTGTATAGAAGGTACTGCATTACTAGGGCTGCCGTTGCCACAGAAACAATACAAGTATCAACCAGTCCAATAAGAGCAGGGTAAAACATGTTTGTGGTAGATTCGGTCGATGTTATTCTCAATATGAGAGTTGATAAAATGATGCGAAGATTACCCTGATAAGAATTGAACAAGAAAACAGAAATTAATTATGAACGACAAAAATACAGTACAAGTAACTGTATAATTATTATTTATTGTTAAAGCTATATAGTATATAAAAGGGTCATGCTCCAATTTCTGCAAAAATTGAATCATGTAATTTAATAGTAAAAAATTGATTGCACAGAAAATTTCCTGTTATACTATGCATGTACATGTATGATTGATCATATTTACATAAACTTAAAGCACTAGTTAGTTAGTCTACATATTACATGTATTTTAACTCACCACTATAGTGAACACATCCATGTCTAAAACTGAGGGATGGTCACTGAATGCTGAGAACTTGGGCAGTAAATCTGATCAGGTAGAAATAAGGGGGGGGGGGGGGGGGGAGAAGTTTCAATCTCATAAATCTCCAATCCTAGGCTAGCCTGGTTTACTAAGGGAAAGTTCGTTTGCGAATTCGGCAAAACTTTTCGTATCCAAATCATCACAAGCAGACCTGGACATCTGAATTAAAGAATATACTACGTCCATCTGTCGAGAAGATAAGCTATCCAAGAGAAATTTACCATCTTCTCTCAATGCATGCTCTGAAAAGAAAACAATGTATTTCATAATTATTTTATACCATATTTAAAACCTTAAATTAAATTTGCTGAACTTTATAACCAAAATTTCATAAACCAACCTAGTCCAGCAATCGTGTGTAAACAGTTCTTCCATATCGCTACAGGTGACTTTGGGCTATTTTCATCAGGAGGCTCTGAGTATGCTTGCTATATGTGTAGTAAAAAGCAACATTAATTTTAGAGAGTAAAAGACAATCTAAAGTCGTCCATGATTGGTGCTCACCATGAATGTTTGCTGTGTGAATACGTAGGCCATTGGTACTCTACCAGCCGTCTCCTTGGGTCTAATTCTACATAATCACAGCAGCCATTAAATGACTGGGATATATCCATTGATAAACTAACTTACTTTATAATAGGTTTAAATCGACAAGCATCAGAATGCACAGCGAATAGTGTTCGTATAGTAGTGACTAGTTCATCATAAGGCTGCATACCCGTATAGTCTACAATCAATAACCACACACATACAGTGGTCACATTATGTTTGGATAATGCAATGTAAACCCACCGTCAACATCTGGATCAACATCATTTCCCAGTTTAATAACATTTCCAATTAATGCTCGTGTGTCTGTGATTGTTAACGGACGAGACGGCATATAGGAGGGGCCACGGGATGGGTGGACAGCCAGGGGTAGTATTGTGTTTCCAAACGATTGGCATAATGGACACATGTATTCACCATTCTCCCAATGGATAACAGTTGAACGCATCGAAAAGAACAATCTCCTTCGGTGTTCGTCTTGTTTCTCATTACAATACCTTGTTAATATAACATAACTTCAAAATCTTGTTCCAGTTTTTTAAAAATGCTTACTTTTTCCAGCAGTCAGCGTGCATAATGTGGCCACACCCACCAGTGAACACACCCCATTTGTTATTATAACGACAGCTCAAGAAATTCACTAATAATAGACATACATGTATAATTAAGCCTCACTCCAATACCTGTCCTCATTCCCATACCCCCATTCCCATACCTTTACTAACGTCCTGATCACTTCTCCTCAGTGCTGTCGATCTCTGGACACAAACCGATAACACAAAAGCTTTCTGTTCATCTAAATTTCCAGTCTCTTGGCAAAGGATGCAAGTAGCGGCTTCTTGGTCATGTGACTGAACAGCTGACATACCCACAGCACACAGCAGGGTACAACCGGTTTGAGACGCAACTGATCCCCTTTAAATAGCAAAGAAAGCCATTAAAATATCGACAGCTTCAAATTTAAACTACTGACTGTCGTTCTGCTTTGTTAGTTTTCTCAATGAGTTCAAGCTCTTCTTTGTGTTCATCAAAAAACTTTTTCTGCATGTCAGCGATGTTCTGCATCAACTTCTTCCTAAAAAAACAAATAGAGTATTATAAACTATGCCTTACCCCCTACCCTCATTTCAACAATCTCTTCCTCCCTCCCTGCCTTTGCCATTAGTACCGTCGTTCCTCAGCTATTGAGCTCCTCTTGGCAGCAGAATCAGTATCCTCTATGGGTTCGGTAGTGGGTGTGGCAAAGTTCAATGAACTGTAACAGCCGGTAATCTCCCTCCTAACTTCGTGCAATCGCTACAAATCAAAACATAGCACATACATGTAATGGCAGAATATACTATAGACAGGTTACATACAGGTGGAAGAAAACTCATTACACTCTAAAATAGTTATTAAAGCTATTAAATTATATTAATAAGTGGGTGTGGACTTAAGTACTACTAACTGTACCTGAACAACCCATTTCAATAGCTGATGTCTTTCCTCTACTTTAGTAGTAGACGAGGTGAGTAGCTGATCCAAACAGGTTATAATTGGATGTTTACCTAGTGTTATAAAGGGAGATGTATACGAGATAAGAAGCATGTCATTGTTATAGGTAACCTACTACTGTCCATGCCTAGACACAGTCTAGCAAAGGTGTTCTCTTCCAGTCGATGCTCTTCAGCAAGAATCAGAGCCGAGAGGTGAAGGGCCTGGGAACATTGTTAAAAAAGGAGGGGAGGGGGGGGGTTATGTGATCATTCATTAACTATCCATGGGTAACTTACTTGATGAAGCAGCCTCACAGACCATAACTTTGATGAATCTTTAGCAGCCTCGGAGAATATGTTGTTGAGTAGCTTTAGCAGTACAGTGGAGTGGCCCAAACGTAGCAATGGCAGATACGGAGGTGTGAATGGTGGTGGTAAACAGGGAGGTTCAGCTGTAAGAGAGAGAGAGAGAGGGAGGGAAACAGACATGATTGAATATACAATGATAATACCAAGACTAACTAACGTTTTGATCTAATATGCTTGTAAGCCTTTTGTCTTTTCCTCCACACCTCTTCCGCCTATTATATTGCAAATGTACACAAACTGATTGAAATAGATAAATACGACATTGACAATCTAGTACTAACACAGTGTGTAATATATAACATGTTGACAGTCAGTATAATATACTACACGTGACAGTCAGTAATGTAGTGTATTAACTACCAACCTTAGACTGTTCTACTTTACTATAGTGATAGTAAAATGGATCGTAAGAGTCAATGTGCTCTTCTTTCAGTTCAAAGACACTCTTACCGGACACTTTCCTACACAAGTATAGTAACCGTAAATAATATACTATTGAACACAGCCAAATACATACACTCACTTCAATACGGCCACTTCTTTGATAATCTTGTTAATTGCATTGTCATCTTCATTCATCTGAATACAAATAGTCAATCAAACACACAATCAATCAAAAACATACACGTACACGTTATACATGTACATACTGGCAATCACACTACATGTACTGCACATGTGTAGTCAATTCGTTAGTCACATTATCGTAATTTGATCTATTCTGTTGTTGAAAAATCCTCATAATTATCGCGTGTGAGAAATTAATTAAGTTCATGTGTACACACTCTAGCAGCACCGCTCTAAATCTATATGCTTGATACCTTGAACTTCTTCATAATCTGGCTGTGTGGTAATGGACCCAGGAATAGTAAATGAATCAGTTCTCTTCTAATGGGATCCAACGAGCCCATACCTTCTCCTATACCAGGTTGATACCTCTCTCCATATAACACAATTACTAATGACAACAGCTCTTCTATTTCAGTTAGTAGAAATCTTAGAGCATCGTCCCTAGTCTGAACAAAGAGATAGAACTATGAAATTATATGTATAGTAGTACTTTTAGAAACATTATCCTCCCCTCCCCTCCCCTCCCCCCCCTCCCCTTCCCGGTAATCCCTTCCACTTTCATCCTTTGTTATACATTACCTCACTGTTCCATTCGTGTGAACCAGTCTGTGGACTAAGGTAGGCATAGGAATATTTATTACTGAGTATATACACACAATATAGAGGGCATAACTCACTCTGTAAACCATTTCTCCAGTCGATATTTGTATAACAGCGAGTACAAGAGTAGATTGGGATCCAATACTGCACCCATACTCTGCAGGAAGAAGGAAGACAACATATTTTAATATATGAATCCCTTAACAACTTCCTTTTAAACAAACCCCACGGCTTAGTCTTATCTGAAGGGGTTGATTACATCCTTTACACATGCATGTACTATTTTTACCTGGAGCATTACGATATCTTTATCGTACATTATCCCTCTACTGAGGTGGAGCTGGTAGTGAAGGGCTTGATTCAATAACCCATAGCCATTTCTCTTCCACATTCCACTAAGAACCTGAGAGGACAGTACGACAGAACGGACAGAATACTCCATCAGCATTAATGGAGTCTTGGAGCTTATCTGTTAACAAGACAGAAAGATACCAATAACAACAAAATACAGCAAGGATAACGACATGCACACTGTATGCATTTCGGGGAACACTCGTCCAATTAATAGGAATCTACAGCTTTAATACGTTGGCTTGATAAATAAATTACTGATCACAAAGCAGATTATGTTGTATTGAACTCTACTAACCGAGGCAGTTATTCTCAATAAATCCGGTATTGACATGTGGTATCTGGAAGCACCTCCAGAAATTAAACCTAAAAGTATAAATATTATTATACATGATTCACTATACCATAGTATGGTTGTTATAACAGGGCTGGCTATATACTGTGTAAGCTGGCTATATACATGTATATATACATGTACCTGCTACCAATCTGGGTAGAGGATGGTGAAACGACACTCTGTCCTTGAATATATCGAATGTGATCAGCTCATGATAACGTCGACCCATTACGCTTTGATCAACAGCTTCAATAAACAAATAATACAATAATTATAATAACAGCAGCAATGAAGGCTTGCATGGGCCTTCCTGCCAGCCCACTAACGTACCATGATTTTTGTATACCATTCTAGAACTACTCATGTCTGCCAGTCGTTTCACTGCCAGGTTTAAGATCTCGACAAGCACCTTTGACTATTGAAATAAATCAATCACGTGAGTGTCATGTGACTAATCATCATTTGACTCGATGACTTACATCAGATGTACACCAATCGATAAACAGTTTAATGGATTGCATCAAAATTATAGAGAAGTTAAAACTGTTCTCCCAGCGAGGTTCTTGCTCTATGTGCATCCCGGTTTGTCTTTTAACACTGTCCATATTCTATAGACAAAGAACAATGGAGGAACATTAAAAGAACAGAGCGATAGAGGAAAGGGTTCGTACCTCCATTGAAGAGAGCAGGTTCAGGAATACACTTCCTCCTTCACGAGTCTTGATTCGTAACTGATCAGTCCATTCCTCAGGTCTGTTCCTCAACAAATACCTATCAATCAAACAATAGGACACAGTAGACTTTATATTCAAGTACACTGGTGGCTGAATGATTAACCTTAGATCGTATAGCAGATATGCTATTCGATCGTGTTTATAATCCTTCGAGTGCAAGTGCAGGCATTCTCTATCTGCAATAACAAACATTCAATTGCCCATTAAACTGTATATATTTTCTTAGTTCCATCATACACTGAAGCTAATATTAATCAATACATTATAATACTATAATATACACTATACATGTGCTTACTTCCATCATACAGTGGAGCTACTATATCTCCAATAGTGGACACTACATTCTCTAGTAGGCTGTAGTCAGCAATCAGTAGGCGAGACTACAATATATATATAATTATAAAAGATAATATTAGTAAGAAAAATTGGTCCACCATTTTCTTGAAGAGTAAAAAGGTATATGTATTATATACCTATGTGATACCATACTGCCCAACAAAATGGCAGACGAGAAGTTCTCCCTGCACTAGTAGCTTCTCCATGCTTGTTTTTTTCATAAATAGCAAAGCAATTTAAAAAAGATGAAGCTACTTTCTCTCACTTATAGCAAATCGTTGCATAATACCATTACTATTTTTCATATAATACCTCTATAGATACAGTATGCATATATAATGATAGTGAAACTGAACATAACAGTAATATAACATTAATTTTGTTCAATACAATTAATGTCTAACAAACCACAAGCACGTGTAGGCATATCATAATCAAACATAATCTCAACAAGCCCCACCCACAACACAACAAGCCACTCTCACCACCCGACAAGAATAAATATCACTTCTCACCAGTGAAGGGCTTGTGAATAACTGCACAGTCAAGTTCATTGCCTGTGAAATAAAAGAAACAAAATATCGATGAATAAAATCAAAAAAATCAAACCAACATGCAGTTTTTAAGTCTCTGTGTATCATAAATGATAGTTCCACTTACACAGACATCATGGTGATGGGAGTCATCTATGAAATTCTTGGCCAACCTGCTGTAGTTTGTTGCCAGAGAAATAGCCAGTTGTTTCTTGTACTCGAAATCCTTGTAAATACTACAACACAAAGGACAATACTCAATAGAGAACAACTAATCAAAATAACGATAACATACGAGTTCATTATTAATCTACTCCAACTGAGACGAGCCTCTATAAGACAGAAAACATACACACAATGGTAATATCATCATGTCATTGGATAGCGCTTGGACAATTTAATATTGACAGTTGTCAATTATCCCACCGAACCCCTTCCCCCCCCCCCCCCCCTCCCCATACCTATCCAGAGGCTGTTGTCTGTTAGAAAATATCGATCCAGGAGACATTGATTGCTGGCAGACAGAGATGGTAGAGCCATTACCATGGCAATTAAACGACAAAAACCCTCTTTGGAAAACAAAATCATAAAAAAAATTATTTTTTTTTACATAAAATTGACCATGCATGAAGTTACCTGATTTTTCTGCCAACTCTTTGAGGAAGTTAAGCAAGTATATAGCACAGTTCTGATGCTTAACAACAACCTCATGATATATGTTAACCCCCAGAGGAGAATTACGAAGACTTTTCTACACAAACGACACCATCCATATCAATAATCAGTGATACAATAAGCCACACCCACTTACATTAACATTGGTTTGTGCAGTGAGACAATCTTGTTCAGACCCCTTGGTCAATATTCCACGACCCTACAAATAAAAAACAGCATGTGCAATGCAAATTACACAATATCTAAAACAACTAAAAGTTATCATTGGGTAAAATACTATAGAAGTGGTTATTACCCAGATATACAGTAGCTATAAAAATTGTTGTCTGCGTCAGCATTTACATGCACTACTTACATATGCAACAACATGGCTATATTTAGTAAATCTGTGCCTTTACAAATTAATTTTATCAGAGCATATCAAACTATGATCAAACTAACCCGTCTGTCAACACAAGTTGCTAAATCAGTTGCATCAGTGTGCGATAGCCCTATATGCCTATTCAGTCCTGTTATAACCTGAGTGAGTACAAACGTATAGTGTGAAATAAAGCCATTTTTGCAAGTACCAAGTGATACTTAGACACTAACTACATAAGGGGCCTTCCAAGAAGGAGACAACAGAGAAAATATTCCCCTCCTACCCCATTCCTTCTCAGACAGCCAAATGCAGAAGAGTACAAATTTAGTATGCAATAAATGCAAATTTTTTTTCATTAAAGGTACAACTTGAACTTATGAATTAATTAACCCTCTCTTTACAATGGGTACAAAGGATAAAGCCCCAGAGTATATATCAAGAGGCCCTAGTTTATAGTATGTTTACTCATTTCTAGTTACCTCATCATAGGTGTGGTATTCGTCATTCATCAGGAAGGTGATAAACTTATCCTTCTCAAGTCTACAAGTTCAACATAAGCAAAAACAGTTCAAGTGAATAGTACGTGACAACATTATATCTGTATTTAATGAAAGAAAGAAATGCAACACCAAAACAACAACAACCCTTACAGAGACTGTATATTAGAACCAGAGACGTCCGAGGGTACGGAGCGAGACTCCTCCCATGTTAATATATTCATGCAATACCATAACACAGTAGAGAGGAAGGACTGGGTACACTCAACCAGTGGAGTATCAAGATTAGATATTGGATCGATTACCTGTAACAATACAATATTATTGTTTGATCTATTAATAGTAACAATGCATTATTAATCTGATTAGGTTACAATCACTACAAGGCTTTATTGATCTATTATTAGTAACAATTGTTAACCTGATCGGTGTCTATCTTCTGTGGCTGGTGAATGGTACAATATATATGGTCCGTCCAGGCCTCGGGATCCCCACAATCGCAGCATCCACCGCCCCCGGATGCAAACATCTAATTAACATTAATAAACAAATAATCAAAAAAAGGTGGGTACATCTTCCTGATACATGCATAGGCATAGGGGTGGGAACCCTTTTAGAGTACCGGGTTATCTGAAATATCCCGTTATTTGTGGTATGAACATTATATATAATAATAGATGATTGTTAATGGGTTTAGACCTCAGTCGGCACCAACATCAATCATTTGATATGCATTACTGATTAAACACAATACCTTGTAGTTGTGGTTCTTGTGCTCACTATGTTCGAAACACTCCAAACACAAGCAACAGGTTGGGTCAGTCTGACAATCCCTGCGTGTGTAAAATAAGAAGAACAATAAGACTAAGCCAGGTTGCATCAAATGGACTGAGTAAAAAATATATATAGAAGAAGACATACACGAAGCCTACTTCCCATGGGATAATTTGCAAATGCTAATTTACACATGTGCTGATCATGCTCCCAATGCTTATATCACTATTTCACTATAACTGTAGTATAGTATAGCATACATGTAGTATAGCATACATGTAGTATAGTAAATGTATATACAACTACATGCTGATAACATAGGGATACATTAGTACACATGTGCTGATCCATGCTCCCATAGCCACTATACTCTGAGGATAGTTTAAGTACAGTCGATGACTAAACAAGGCAATACTGGGACAACCTAACAAATCACTGATTGTAAATATGCTATATCAGCAGCAATGCATTGCTATCACTGATTAGTAATTACTGTACGAAAAACACTGTAGCCGACTGCTAGGGCACCAGTAGCAAGTACATGTGCATAGTTAATACTTAAACCCCACCCCCTACCCTCTACAAAGTATAAGACTTCATTAGTATCACAGAGCTCATAAAGACTATAGGCTGCAGTACTAACTCATGTTAGGTGTGATGGTTGGGCCACATGTCTTGTATTCTAAATGATTACTATTATACATTATTTTGTCTCTTAATTGTTAAAACATCTCATGGTAAAAGTGCAAAAGGACAATAACTTTGGAAACAATAGGGAAACTCACTTGCAAAAGATGGCTGGTTCTCCATTCTTAAAAACCTTGCCACAGAAATTAGCAACAGTTGGGTTACTTTGAAGCACTTTATACACTTCTTTAGCTCCCCACAGCCCCTCCAACGGTATTATTAGTCTGTCTTGAACCAAGCTTTCCTCGGGAGGGTCCAAGGGATCAGCAGGGAATATCTTTACCACTTCATGTGCAAGTATCTGATGGACCTTGCCAGGCACTTCGTATGCCACCAGCTCTCTTGAGCTACTGGCTGCATCGGTTTCTATTTCACCAGGTAACGATAAATGAGACATATTTGAAAGAAAGTTCTCAACACAACGATACTAGTACTTGGACGCCATTTGTATACCGCCACGCGTGATGTCATAATTACGTCTATGTTACTATTAATAGCAACGTGCTAAAGGGCGCTTAAATTATACTGCTCAGGTTGCATACGAGTATATATATACCTGTTGCATGCATGTTGTTTGCATGATAGATCTTCGTGTAATGTAAACTATATGCTTTACTAATAATATTATAGCACAATTATTATCAAAATTATGCATTGATAATCATTATTGTGCATCTAGCTAGTCTAATATCCAGCACTGCAGCCCGTGCATGCATGCGGCAGGAAATTAAAATCTCTGGAAGCATGTACTATTAGACACCACTCCATCCCCCCCCCCCCCCCAGCAAGAGTACTGTATATAATCAGAATTCAATGTACGTACTCTTATATAAAACGGCATCTTTGAGAGATCAACATACATAAAATGCCACTTGTCCATCAAATTAATGCACATCAAAAACTATATAGTGCAAAATTGATCATAGTCCAACATCATTGTTTACTAAACAATATCATTAATTACTCTAATATTATACAAAATAAGCAATAAAATGGTTTCCACAACTATTACATTGACTATATTCCATAAATAATACGTGTTTAAAAAAAAAATACGACGAACAATAAAAGAAATGACCTGAGGAATTCAATTAAGGGTAGAGAAAGTGGGCGGGATCAAGTAGGTGGCTGATCATAAATACGATTGGAATCATCGTCTCCGCCCCATGAGCTTAGGCTACCGGAACCAGAGTACCGCCCACTGGAAGACGGATCAAAACCAAAACATACTAATAGTGTCATTCTATCCAAAATAACATGGAGAATTTTGAGGGATTCGTCCAGCGTTTTACCAAGCAAACTAACTGAATTAACCTAAAATAAGAGATAAAGAAAAATAGATATAGGAAACAACATAAACTTCCATTTACTTGTAGAATTCTTGTACCGACTGATAGTCGGCCATCTTGTTCGCATGTTCCTCCTGGAATAATCTGAGTGATAAATATTCCTTCGTCAGTTTCATCTGATGGGTTAACTGGTTCACCATTAACACCACCTCCTATCGAAAACCCAAACCCACAACCAGGCTTAGAAACCAAAGTTATTTCCTATACAGAAAGGAAGTTAGAGACGAGAAAGTTAACCATATGTTCAATTTGTTTTCAACTCTTAAAAATTCATTAACTTAATTTAGAAAATTCAATATTAAGGAGTTAGTGATAACCTTTAACCCTTTAGGAGGTGGTTCGTGGCGGACCAACAACTTTAAGGAGTCCTTAGCTGACAGCAGCATCCTAATGGCCATATCATGAGGACAGTTACTGGTATCCGATCCGTTAATCTATTAATAAATTTTATTATAATTTTAATAACCACTAATTGCTGTGCTTACTGATAAAATACGATCTCCCGTTCGTAATTTACCCGTTTGAGCAGCTGCACCTCCTGCAATTACCTAATAACAATTAATAAAACATCAAGGGGGCGTGGTTGTAACCATCGTCAATACCTCTCTAATGAATATTCCAGGTTTCTCTCCTTGTCTGAATACATGAGTCGGCCGATCTGACCCGCCCATAATAGCCACGCCCAACGACGTCTCTCCCTTAGGTAGTTCAACTTCCTATAATAAGAGAACAGAATATAAAACCAAGGAGGAGGGGGAGGGGGGGGGGAGGGTGGATGAGCTATTCATTATAAAGTATGAAATTATTGATCACATTATGGTTGACAAACAGGGCGTGGAATGTTATCCAAACTAACAGCACAAACTTAACCTCAACTGCCATTGATGCACTCCGTGGCATATATTTGGATCCTTGTTGTTTAAACTGCCTTGTCAGCGTGGCCCTCTCACTGGGTACATGTGACTGTAAAGCCTGTATTAGCATGTTCAAGCACTCTGGATCATTACGTACAATCTCCTCATTATCTACAATGTGCATGAGGTAGTCTTTGTTCATATTGGGGAATCGAACATTCTGGAATACTTCCATAGTGTCTGAGGATCGTCCTTCCTTATCGTGGTTGATCCAGCCTAGTACTGCCTCATAAACCTGTTCCTCGCACGTTATTGCTATGTCTTCTAGACTCACTATCTTCGAAACGGTTTCGGCTTCTATATTGAGGAACTCGTTCCCACGAACAATGTCCAGGAAATTGACTTCTATGAACTTCAACGATGCCTCTAAGAGCTCCGTGCAGTTGTGACTCTCGGCAAACATCCATGTACGTATGCAATTGGACTTGTTCATCTGGCTTCTAAAGAACCGGAAACAAGCATTCTTCACTCCTTGAAACTGGAGCACGTCGGCTGCTTCAAACAACTTATAAACGTTGCTTTGTGTTAGCTTGATATGCGAAGTGTAAGCGAAGTCAATCAAACACGACAGTGAGTCTTCGTCAACCTCCTCTAGAACTATGGGAACATTCTCAGGTTCTGAGAACTCCCCAATAAACATATCTCTAAAATAGAGACTGTTGGCTGCCAGTACTATCCTATGAGCCTTGATTTCGTTATCCCCGGCAATGAGACAAGCATCGCACAATTCACCTTTCTTCATCAGCTCGTAAAGCTGCTTGAAGACATTCCTTGGGTGTTCTCTCTCTTCGTAGTTAAATTCCTTTGTTGAGAGGCGTGGTAAACTGACCACAGATTGTGGTTTCCGAACAGATAACGACTTTTTAACCATCTCAGGTGAGCCTCCATCTTTACCAGGCTGTTTACTATTACTGTCACTGAAGTCTATGAGTAGCCCACTATCGTTAGAGGACCCCGCCCCTAGACCCTCTCCACTGATACGCAGCTGTTTATCATCCCCTTCAGTAGTGGGTGTTTGTCGGACTAGTATAAGGTCGTTATTGGGGAGGGGTGATATTGGTGAATCACTGGCTCTGGTTGAGCGAGATGGTGAAGTCTTTGTTTCCGGTTTTGGCTTGGGTGGTGGGAGTGGCCTTGTCGTGGAGACAGATGCCGGTGGAAGCAACGGTGGTAAAGGGGTATCAACAGGAGGGGTAATCGAGGGAGAGGCTGTGTTAGTGGTGAATATGGCAGAGCTCCTGTTCTTTGGTTTGGGTGGAGGAGACGGTTTTTTACCAGTCTTCAAAACATTCGAAGGAGGTAAGGATTTCCTATTGGTAAGAGCGTTGCTACGAGACGAGGATGGTGAGGGTGTCTTGACCCTGTACGACACTTCTGTCGATGACTGTTTGGTGAAAAGCTTTGGTTTTGCTGAACTAGGTGGCGGCGGTGGAGGAGGACGTTTTCCAGCACCTGTCGTTCTACCACTCGTTTCCTCATCACTCCCGCCGCTATTGAAGTCTATCAACGGTTCTGGTGAAGTGGTCATATCCTTGCTTTGGCCAGGCTATAGGCTAACTGGAAATTCCCAACGATTTACGGTTTTATAAGGGGGAAGAAGAGAAAACTCAGAGAAGGAGATAAAAGGCCGAGGAAAAGCGTCGATAACGATATAGCTCCAAGTCCAAATAGCTCCAAGTCCAAATAGCTCCACCCATTCCGTGTAGATGGGCGTGGCAGACACGTGTAAATCGACAAATTGGAAAAATCATGTCGCTGGTGATGAATCGATTTTTCTTGACCAGGAATTCTTGGATTAGTAAAAGTTCCAAACGTACTTATTACGTTAGACCTAAAAAGAAGGAAACAAAGGGATCGTGGCAGGCATGGGCTGTTCTGGGAACCGTAACTGCATCTATAACTGGCGCAGGAGTGTATTTACTCGGTAGACCATAAAATATAACACGAGATAAACTCTGCTTTATTAGTATGTATATTATAAATCATTTAGGGAAACCAGATGACGAAATAATAGGACTTGAATTAGTAAGTCGATTCAGTAATGATCTAGTTTTGCTGTGACTATTTCCTATACCTTTCACATAGGAACCTGACAAATACGCAGAAAGTAACTCGCTAATAAAAACATCATTGTATTTTTCAGTAATCTCCCCCACCCCTCCCCTCCTTTCAATGTCAACACAGGGAATCTAATAATTGCATACTTACTCCGTGCAAAGGATCAGATAGTTGGGTTTAAGAGGAGATTTACCGAACCTTCCAATGATCTTCTACTCCCAGAGAAGCTCCCGTACCCTTACACCAAGCCATATACACTGGTCATTGAAATGAAGGACATACTCTTACATAGTGAATACGATGTAAGTGGACGTAATCTCAGTTACTGGCCAAATTTTATAATTATTCTACATAATCAATCCATACTAAAGAAAGCATTCTGTATGTTTTTTACATGTATAAAGAATATTACTAACATATTGATGAAATGAACATTGACAGCCTTTCATTATGTACAATGTTCAATACTACAGTCAATCTGCCATATCTTGCACGCATACATATATACACAAGTAGTGAATCATGTGATTATGAACATGCTTTATGTATGGGAGTAATCATGAGCCAATGTTTGTATAAACATTACTGATCGATATACTATTACACATGCAGCGTACTACAGGATGGAAGTACCAAAAGAGACCAAAGTTGGAGTATTTCTTTAACTCGTTGGTGGACTATTATGAGATTGTCATTTTCACATCAGAGAATGCATTTGTATGAAACTATACATACATACAATGATCATGAGTTTATTGTGTATGCGTGTGTATGTATGTATGTATGTAGTATGTATGTATGTATGTATGTATGTATGTATGTATGTATGTATGTATGTATGTATGTCTGTTACTATAGACTGCGC
>JAYJLX010112318.1:0-20577 GCA_036873525.1 Chalinula nematifera
ATCTCCGGAAGTAAGGGCGTGGCCAAACGTAAAACTACGTCAATGATGAATAAAAATTGATCCAAATAGTCTACATCATATCCATAGATTTGGTGAGTGGAAACCCGTTTTGTGAATGTCTCGCCCACGCGTTTCTGGTACGTTAATTGCGAAAATTTGCAATTCACAGTAGGATAGAAGAAGAAAGATGAAGGAAAAATCAGGCGTTTTTCAGGGCTTCATGAATCCGTGATAGGTAACGTTTTGTAGGTTGGAAGCATTCTAGACCAGTTTTTGGAGCTCTTTAAATTTTTGAAGTCAGATTTTGCATTTGAGCTTGTTTTATGATAGTGTTAGAGCTACCCCCAAAACCCAAAAAACTGTTAAATATTTTTATTGGAACCAAAGCAAAGTCTAACACATACAGAAAAAATTGAAGTCCTATATATATAAAACCCATAAACAGCACATGGTAAAGACTATTCTAGAACAAACTGGAATACATGAGATATTAAATATTCTAGAGAATACATACTGTGACTGTAACAACAAAAAATGAGATCACAAGTTAATTACATCATAAACTAAATATTATATAGTACAATAGAGAGTATGTATGTGTATGTGTACAACGTGACTAATTACAAAAAATAAAATACATAATAATACTCCCACTTAATTTCATGTTGTACATTCTTCTCTTTATTGTTTGAGTCCTAGAGCTTCACGTAGAGCTTCAAATCGTCCTTTGGTCAGTGGCTTAGTTAGGATATCCGCAATCATGTTTTCAGTAGGGCAATATCGGAGGGTGATTGATTCGTCTTGAACTGTTTCACGGATATAGTGAAAACGAATGTCGATGTGCTTTGTTCGAGCGTGATCAACAGGGTTTTTAGCAATGGCTATGGCACCTTGATTGTCTTCCATGATAGTCACTGGTTCAGGAAGAGTGGTACCAATGTCTGTCAACAATCGTTGAAGCCATACAGCCTCCTGACAGGCAGAACTGAGAGCAACATATTCTGCTTCAGAAGTCGACAATGCTACGATCGGTTGCTTCTTGCTAAGCCAGCTGATGGGACCATTGGAGAGAAGGAATACATTTCCAGTTGTCGAGTGACGATCATCCTGATCCCCAGCCCAGTCAGCGTCTGAGTATCCAATGAGTGTTCCGTTACCTCCTTGATATTTAAGAGCTAAATCAGGAGTTCCTTTGAGATATCTCAATATTCGCTTCACCGCTGTTAGATGAGTTTGAGTGGGTTTCGAGTTAAACTTCGATACAACTCCCACTGCATGGGCTATGTCAGGACGAGTTGCTGTGGCGGCATGGATGAGACTTCCTACCATGGATTGATACATAGTGGAGTCAACACAGTTGCTTCCATCATCCTTCTTCAACTTAACAGATGGATCAGCAGGAGTTGAGACACTCTTGGCATCGGACATCCCATATTTCTCGATCAGTTTCAAAATGTATTGCTTTTGATGGATCATTAGAGATTTGTCTTCTCTGTTCTGCTCGATTGTCATTCCCAAACAATAATAGTGGAGTTTACCCATGTCTTTCATCTTGAACCGGCTTGACAAACTAGCTTTAAGACATTTCATTTCATCTTCGGTCTCTGCAATCACAATCAGATCATCCACGTATACTGCAACTATCGTTGTTGGCTTTTTGGCATTTACGAACACGCAGGAATCAGCTGAGTTCTGACGAAATCCAATTGATATCATGTGATCTCAGAAGGCAGCGTTCCAGCACCTTGGTGACTGTTTCAGTCCGTACAGTGATTTTTTCAATTTGCATACTAAATGCTCACTTCCTTCAACAACATAACCATCTGGTTGTGTCATGTAGATATCTTCTTCTAACGTTCCATTCAAGAATGCTGTTGTCACATCCATTTGATGGATTAGAAGATTGTGATGTACTGCATACGCTAGTAAAGCCCTGATCGATGAGAAACGAACCACTGGGGAGAAGGTCTCATCATAATCAATTCCTGGTTTTTGAGCATAACCTTTTGCCACCAGTCTTCCTTTGAATCGTTCGACCTTTCCATCGCTTGTGTGTTTTACTTTAAATATCCAGCGATTTCCAATTGGAGTACATCCTTCAGGCAGTTCGGTCAGATCCCATGTTTCATTTTCTATCAGTGCGTGATACTCCAAATCTGCTGCTCTCTTCCATTCGTGAGATTGTTTACTCGTCAGAGCTTCAGTCATCGAGGTTGGCTCTTGAATTTGGTGTACTTGAAAGGCGGTGTGATGAACTACATCTCCAACCATGATATCAGCATATTCATCTATTCCGTACCTCGTGGGTGGAATTCTGGTTCGATTAGATCTTCTTAGATGGCCTTGATCTGCAGGTCTACGATCTATGCGCTCAGATTCACCTTCGTCATCGTGCTCTGATCCTTCTTGACAGGTTAGTTCCATTGCGTCACGTGAATTCGGTGAGTCATCCAAATGCATGCAGAACTCTGCTTCATTAAAAATGACGTCTCGTCTGATCAGAATCTTCTTAGAGTCTGTGCCCAGCAATCGATAGCCCCTGGTCTCATTGCTGTACCCCACAAAACGTAGTTTCTGCGATTTCTTGTCCAGTTTTTGTCTCAACAAACTCGGAATATGAGCATAGGCTACGCACCCAAACACTTTGAGATGACTAACATCTGGTATTCGATTATACCATTTTTGATATGGGCTAATTGGTGTTTCGAATGCTGTGGTTGGTAGGCGATTCCTGATGTAAGCTGCTGTCGCTACAGCTTCAGCCCAGAACGAATTCGGCAACTTTGCGTGGGCGATCATGGATCTTGCGGATTCCATTAGTGTACGATTCATTCTTTCAGCTGTTCCATTCTGTTCTGGAGAATATGGTGCGGTTAGTTCATGACGTATTCCTCTCGTTTGGAGATACTCTGAAAATTCTTTTGACACGTATTCTCCTCCGTTGTCAGTTCGTAGAGTTGCGATTCGGTGATCACTTTCATTGCTGACCGCTCGTTCGAATTCTTTGAATTTTTCGAATGTTTCCGACTTCCTGCTCATGAAATAAACTCTACAGCAACGAGAAAAATCATCAATAAATGTGACAAAATATTGTTTACCACCAAGTGATTTTGTGTCCATAGGTCCACATACGTCACTGTGTACAAGCTCCAGCTTTCTTTTCGATCGGATTTGTCCCACCCTTTTGAATGGTTTTCTTTGCATCTTTCCTTCGACACAACCTTCACAGAATGGTAGGTTACGGGACTTTTGCAGTTTAACACCGGTAGCTAGATTGTTTTCCGCCATTTGCTTCATTTGCTGCTCGTTGAGGTGGCCAAGTCGTTGATGCCAGAGCTCATTCAGACCTTCATTCGTCTGACTGGCAAGGGATACTCGATCACGAGTTGACTCACAGTCCAGTTGATACAGCTTGTCAATCAACGATCCCATTCCACTTAGCTTCCCTTTCTGGTTCCTTATCCAGCACTTCTCTTCTCCGAACTTCACACTATGTCCTCTTTTTGCTGCTGCTCTTACAGAGAATAAATTGCAGGCAAGTTTTGGCACGAAGAGTACGTCCAGTAACACGGATCTTCTAGTCTTCCCATTGAGACCACACTTCATGTTTACATGTACCTTCCCAGTGCCGGTTGCCAGGACAGTTCGTCCATCCCCGAGCCCAATTACTTCTGGTTCCTTGAACTTCTTGAAATCGTCCAAGAGCTCCATCCTATTCGTCATGTGACTAGAGGCACCCGAATCTACGAGCCATTTTCCCATGTGTGTGACGTTTCCTTGTGAAGCTGCAAAGACTTCATCACTCTCCGAGTCAGGCTGTTCATTAGCAATTTTGACTTTGTGTGTAGTATGGTGTTCTTCCTTCTTGTTGTTTGGACAGTCCCGTCGGAAATGTCCAGTCTGTCCACAATTAAAGCAGGTAAGTGACTTCGGCTTCTTTGGTTTAAACTTCGGTTTATTCTTTGCCACTAGTGCTGACGATGGAACTGGCTTACTGATTTGGCTCCCATTGTTGAGTTTCAGCTCTTCATTAGTAAGGGCCTGTTGCACAAATCTAAATGACAGATCATCTGCTCCTCGAGCCTCCAAGGCAGTTACAATAGTCAAATAACTTTGTGGTAGACTGCCAAGCAAAGTAACTACTTGGTCTTCATCTGAGATGGGTGAACCAATTGCTGAAAGTCTATCGGCTAGTTCCTTCATGCGTTTGATGTGGGCTTCAAGAGACGTTCCCTCCTTCATTTCCATTCGAAAGTACTGCTTCTTCAGGAAAAGCTTATTTGCCAGTGTATCTCGCTCAAACTGGTTCTTCAATGCATCCCATGCATCTTTTGGAGATTCAGCTGATGTTATAAGGTACAATTGAGACGTAGCAACCGCCATGACAATCGTGGTCAGGACCTTTTGGGAGCGCTTCTCATGGTCTGCTTTAGCTGCAGCTGTAGCATCCCCTGCCAGTACCTCACTTCCATCAACTAGGCCGTAGAGTCCTCTTCCAAGCAGTAGATGTCGCATTTGGAATTTCCATGTCATCCAGTTCGACCCATCTAGCTTGTCAATTGCCCATTTCTCCTCTACTGTACCAGCCATTACGTGATATCGAGATAATATAGTCAGCAAATACCCACAGGATTTTAGAAATGAAGTGTTCTTTACCGCAATGAGTTAGCAAGCTGGGCTCATAACCTGTTAAATATTTTTATTGGAACCAAAGCAAAGTCTAACACATACAGAAAAAATTGAAGTCCTATATATATAAAACCCATAAACAGCACATGGTAAAGACTATTCTAGAACAAACTGGAATACATGAGATATTAAATATTCTAGAGAATACATACTGTGACTGTAACAACAAAAAATGAGATCACAAGTTAATTACATCTACATAAACTAAATATTATAGTACAATAGAGAGTATGTATGTGTATGTGTACAACATGACTAATTGCAAAAAATAAAATACATAATAATAAAAACCACACTCATTCCTACTATGAAAGTTGCTAACGCACTTTCAGACTATCTGTATTTTGCTGTATGGTATATTTCAGTAACAACATTCATGATGTATCATATTGCCCACGCGTGCAGTTCATCATCCGGATTCGTACCTAGCTGGCACGCCCAACTGTATCAGCTATATAATAGCTAGCTATATACTGAGAGGGCTAGGGAAGTCAGTAAATGCCATTTCTCGCGCCTTTTAGAATGGCTGCTGATCAATTCTCGGATCAATCTCTACCGACTGTAGTCGAATTTGCCGAAGTTCTTAAGGAAGAAGGACGTTGGTATCAGCTAGGAATATTCATGGGGGCTTCGATACAAGAGCTCAATGAGATACAAGACTTGAAGAACCATGCCAACTGCGACATATTTTTGCTGTTGATTAAGCTGTACGAATGTCTGGAGAAGAAAGGGAGGTCCTTATTAACCTGGGAGGCGATAGCCACTGCTCTTAGGAAAATAGATAACTACAACTTAGCAGATCATATAATCGACAAAAAATATCGCAGCCTTACGACCCACTCACAGACTAATATAGCCGATACCTCAGGTGCTAAGGAGGTTGTTAGACTGCCGTGGACACAGTCAAGTAAGTGCATGCATGAGTCTGCATGGGCTTACCTCATCAAATATAGATTTTGAATTTTACTATTGACTTTTCATACCTCCAGCCGTACCTGTGATAACAGTACAGCCTGAGAATCAAACAATATCAAGGGGTGACACCCTCATCTTGTCATGTATTGCAAACTGTGATCCGCCCCCTCCCATATACCAGTGGTTTTGGAACGGGACCCTTCTGATTGGACACAATGATCCAGAGTTGAGAATTGATGGTGCTCATGTAAACCAGGCTGGACAGTACCGATGTAAAGTGACCAATAAGAACATTGCTGATAATAGATTCAATCATGTGTGGTCAGACATAGTTGTAGTAGATATTGTGAAATTCCCTATACAAGAAGGTAAAGTGTAACAACATATACTCATTCCCAATACACCAGGAGTCCATAATATACCCAATTTTATTCATTTTCGACACGTAACTATTTTCCTCATAGCCTTTACTGATGACTACCAAATGGAGGAACAAATGGATTATTTCAATGGCACATCATCTGCTCCTACCGGCTCCATCACTTTCAGTACCACCGACACTATGAGCCTCAAAGCAAACAGCACCATGAGTAACACCTCCCTGGGCAGTACCAGCGGATATAGTTTAATGTCGAGGAGTGGGACAGGCTCGGCAGCTGCTATTCCTGATGGGTTCAGTACGAAACCCATTACCATGTCCACCTCAGGATCATTACCCTCACCCTCCTTACCAGCCCATGACATAACCATTACCAAACCATTACCAGAGAAGGTCGAGTGGAAGTACTTACAGTCGTTCACTTTGGAGTGTCAGGCAAAAAGTGTTTCTGGGAAAAGTATGACATTTACATGGATGCTGAAGAAAGGGAAAAAAGGTAGAATTGGTATATGTAGGGCTGATACAGTTGGTACTATAATACTGATGTAATAATTATTATCAATTGATATAGTTGTCAAAGTTCTTAAAAAAGAAAATTCTTTGTTTTCTTCATCGCTAACTCACAAGTGGACAGAAACAGATAACTGGAGTGCAAACAATAGTTTACTTGTTATATGTGAAGTAACGCATACTGACGAGAACTCCAGTGAAAAACAGGAATCGAATGCTAAACTTAATGTAGTAACAGGTTGGCTACCCAGTATAATCCAGTACCCATATAATTGGTGCTACTTACAATACCTATATTATTATTTAAGATGTTTTATTATTCTATTGTTTTTACACAGTATGGATAACAGAGCATCCCAAACCAATCAATGGAGTTGTCAATGAGGAAGCTGTGTTGTCATGCAAAGCTGAAGGAATGGGGCACATCACTTATTCTCTGTTTCACTCGAGTAACAAAGGCAAACTTGGGAAGCATCAACCTCATGTAAATGATCATGGGAACTTCACTATCCTATTGGAGGGACCTGCATGGGGGTACTACACATTTCAGGCAGATAATGGTGACGATCATGCTACATCAGACAGTGTTTTAGTGAAATTTGGAACAACTCGTCAAAAAGGTATATTTTAAATTTAGCTTTTGATGGTTTTAAAGAATGCACTATCAATCGGTACGTATATACTTAGTTTATAAATAATAACCAATCGGGAGATACTATAATTGATCCATTTATTTCACGACCGGGGGGCGTGTGCTGGGGGCTTTAATCAGCTCCTCCATTATGCACTACAACTATCGTCGGTGGCTCTAATCAGCTACCTTCGGACAGAGGGCGAGGCAACAGACAATCACTGAACCCAGTTAACTTCAACATTAACAACTTTATTACAACAAAAACCAGTATGGACAAAGAAAACAACAAAACAGACAGTGTTTATACAGCTTGGTCACGCGACTTTGACAGGACCCTTCTAACACGAAAAGTGATCCTCTATAGGTCGGCGACCAAGGCAGGTCCATTTCGTCCATATTAACCCTTTGGACTCCTCAGCTGGCTTGGGCTGGTTCCTCTCTCTTGCTGGGCTCGGTCGTGAAATAAATGGATCAACTATATACGTTTACTTAGTTTCGTAATTTCTTTATACTTTTTCTCCAATTAATTCTACAATCTAATGTTATACAGTGCTCTCTATCACTCTGCAACCGTTGTCCATGGTGTGTGAAAAAGGCAAGGAGGCATCCCTCATCTGCAGGGCAGAGCCTGAAGGATGTCACTATCAGTGGTACTTTAATGACAGTCCCATGGTGTAAGTTGGAAATCATTTAACCAGAAAGTCAACCTATATCGTTTTATGCTTATATTATATTGATAGCTTCTCCAGTGCTGAGACTACATGTAAAACCAATCATCTGGTGATATCTAGAGTGAATAACAGCCATTTTGGTAGATATCAATGTAAGATTGAATACAAGGGACAGACCCAGATTACCAATGAGGTATCTCTGTATCCTAAAAATCTGAGTAAGCTAGTGCTTATAATTATATCTAATTTAGTATCAATGGATTTTTTTTTTCGTTTTTTTTAGGAGAATGGAAACCTAGAAATCTTACGCAACAAAATCAGTATTATGGTAAATTGATATCTTTAATTTAAACTGTATTATAATTCTTTTCAATTTTAGCTGAACTAGCATTTAGTACTGAAGACGAAAAAGTTAAATATGGTTAGATGATATTACACTATGCCCTGGCCTTTTTACCCACTTCACTTTTTCCTTGGTTTTTTTTTTTGCAGCTCGTGAGAAGGTTGCCTTGTTGATCGGTAACCAGGAGTATTACCATGCCAATAAGCTAACCACACCTTACAATGATGTCATGAAATTGAAAGAAACCCTGATCAAAATGGGTTTTAAAGTATTTGCATACTTTGATCTTCAATTTGATGAAATAATGAGTGTGATACAGAAGGTCACAGAGCTGTTAGGACATGAGCATTTAGGTCGTGGTGTTTATCTGTTCTTCTATTACTCTGGCCATGGGTTCCATTATCATCGCCATTCCACCGACTACATAATCCCCATTGAGGCTACACTAGACCCACTGATATGTGGTCACTGTATATCCACCACTTACATCACCAATGAGTTTCAGAAGACACAGAGTAAAGTGTTCGCATTCTTTGATTGCTGTCGTGCAAGGTAATTCAAAGTATTTTGTGATGTTGTACATGGTACTTTGTATATAATGTTGTTTGTATATATGCATGTTTGTGTATGCAATGTAAAATTTTGTTAAAACTGTTTCAGTTTCCCAGCTGTCCTTGGGCCTTCAACGGATCCACTTAAACCTGAGCCTTACAACAACCTACTTAAAGTATTGTCCTGGTTAGTTAAACTTGTATTATGTGCACCTTCCGTACATTTATATATGGAATACCGTCTCTAATGGTGTGGCGTATTTCCCTTAGTTCCGCTTATAGATCAGCCTATGAGAAGACATCTGAGTTATGTTCAGTATTTAATAAAGGTCTTTGCAGTGGTTTGGAGAAGAAATTGAATGCTGTAACAGAATTGGGCAATCACATATCTGAAGGTATTTACAATAACTGAATATTGCGTTATGGGTTAATCTTTTTTTTGTACATGTACATTGTGTTTGTTTTGTTTATGTTTTGGTTGTATAAAGTGATGAAAAGAGAGGGTCAGTCTAAAGAAGGCAAAGAATTCCAGCGTCCAGAGATTTTCATAAAGATGTTGCCAACCAATATCACCCTTCATGAGGAGATAATGAGGGAATCGTGGTCCAAACCACCTTTTGAACCAGAACATTACGCTAATATGTATGGTAAGATGAACTTTATGGCCATATAACTGTATAGATCTATGTTACACGTATTTACTTACACGTGCAATTGGTGTGCTCGTGCGGAATAGGGCGTTTTCATTAGTCACGTGACTAATGAATATATACAGAAATAATTATAATGGAAATGGTGGTGGCCATGTTGGTATACAACTTTGTATTAAACGAGTAGTATAACTTCTCAATTTATCCTCGTTTTGCAGGAAATTTGGCTGTTTCAAAATACCACTCAGGTATATATGCAATGTAGAATAATATGAATGAACAAAATAATGTAACTATACATGTATATAGCCAAGTTTCCCTTATGTGTACTGTTTGAAAATAAGTATTTTTGCTACGATTCCCATCTCAATCAGTACAAAGTTCTACACCAACATGGCGGCCGTGGTTTTGAGTTTCCAGAAGTCATGTGACAGGATTAAAATGTTCTATAGCGTATGAATAATTATAATTATTATAATGATTATTAATAGTTATAGTCAGTAAAAAAATAACGGCAGGAACAACAACCTTTGTGAATTTTTCCACAAGTGAAAATTCTATTCGCAGAATAACTGTATCCATGCATGCACTCGAAAGATTCCACTTATAAGGCATCATTAATTGCATGCCACTGACTCTATACATGTAATATGTGTTGATAATGTATTATACTCATGAATATTTGACAGCACTATATAATATTCTTTTTGTTTAGTTGATGGTCATAGGTATTTCTTAAAAGAAGTAGCTGAATGTGAAGAAAAAATAACACAGCTCAACATCATGCTACATGGACCACCAGGAGTTGGGAAAACAAGTCTATCTCGAGTAATTTTAGGAGTTGGGCCACTACCAAAGGAGGAACGAAATTCCACTAATATAATGGAAAATCCAATCCGAGCAATTAAGGCTAATCAATTGAACGAATTTGAAGGTCAGTTTGAGAAGATTTCCGAAAAAAAGCTGATCCATCTAATAGCAGAGTTTGTAAAGAACCGTATGAAACCGCGAGATGAAATTCAACCACAAGATGAAATTGAACCGCAAGATGAAGTTCAACCGCAAGATGAAGTTCAACCGCAAGATGAAATTCAAATGCAAGATGAAATTCAACCAAATCGTCAAGACATTCCTCATCACCACCAACCCACTGCCTCACATAATCCCATTCCTGCTGATTCTACCAGTACTGTTGATGTATTGAAAGATATAAATAATGCGTTATCCAGTGCTCAACCATCTTCGAAGATGTTTAGTTCTAAATGGTTTAATTTGATTGACTCCGGTGGACAGCCTCAGTTCCAAGACATGCTACCTCTCTTGTTTAGGAGTCCTTCATTTCAAATTGTCCTCATGCGATTAACAGATGCAGAGGGTCTTAAAGACAAACCAAAGATGTGCTACACTGTAGAAGGTGAAAATATCATAGAGAAACAATCTGAAGATGCAGCTACATATCAACTAACAAACCTCGACTTTATTAAAAATGCGTGTGAAGTAGCATTTAATTTTGATTCACAAGTCATAATTGTAGGCACACACTGTGATGAAATTCCTGGAAGCAAGAAAGATGTGCTGGATGCACTTGAGAAAGACCTTATAGCAAATCTGCCTGAAAAATACAAACATGTGATATTCCAAATGTAATTGTTTGTTTCGCTTTGTTGTGGCGATAATTAACTTTTTTTTTTTTCCTTTCTGTAGTGCTGGAAAATTGGTTTTTCCAATGAATACCATGGCCAAAGAAGGGGAAAGGGAGCGTACGGGGTATATCCAGAGCATGCAAAAGGCCATTTTAAACGTTATCAAGACCTTAGCTAAGCCTCAATTGGTACCTTTGAGATGGTTTGTATTTCAACTTGCCTTAAGTAACCAAGGTTCTGTTATTAGAATGAATCAGTGCCTCAAAATAGGTGATCATCTCGGCATGGAAGAAGATGTGGTGAAACATGCTTTAGTTTTTTTCAACCAATCAGCTTTATTGCTTTATTATCCCGATGCTGCCGTTGATCTAGTTTTAACCAACGTCGATCCTATAATTAATAGGCTTTCACAATTAGTGACTACAACAATTCGCGGTTTACCGAGTACCTTGCAGGCCCAGCGTGATGCAAAGGAGATGTGTGCTAAATTAAAAAATGAAGGTTCATTTAATGAAGAATATTGTGATAAGCTTTTCACGGATTATTCCGATGGCTTAAGCAACAAGGAATTCTTAAAGCTTCTAGAATCACTTAAATTAGCTTTTGTGATTGACAAGGAAAATGAGCAGATTCCAGCACTCTATTTTCTTCCATGTGCCTTATGTACATTATCAAAACATCCTCCTCGGGCTGAATCAGCATTTGGGCTTGCTTTGTTTGGTGACAATGAGGATGACGAGGCACACATTTTACCTCATGCCTTTTTCTGCACTACTGTTGTTATGCTTCTTTCCAAAAATCAGTTTAAAATATGCCGGGGTGTTAGCCAATATCGCAATCAGGTACAGGTTCAATACAAGGATAGAACAGTTATGTCAGGCTCAGTGTTTTTATCAGATAAGACACAGTGGATCCAAGTTACCATGAACAATGACACACCTTCACTTCGTTCTATGCACATGGTATACAAGGCTGTGAAAGATGCAATGGATCGTGCATTGAAAAAATTAGAGTGCACACACATGGCACCTATTAAGGAGGTGTTTCCCTGTCCTAGGCCTGATCATGATGGTGATCATTATTGTAGAATAGCAGGAGACGGAGGCTATACCTGTTCCAGGAGCCATGAGGGTAGGGATGTAACAGACAACATGAAACGTTGGATAAAAGGTATGCAAATACATGCATGTATAGCACATCATGTATGCATGTATAGCACATCATGCGTGTAAAATAAGGTACATGCTATTAATTTTATAATAGTGTTGTATTATTCTCAAGCTACTATAGCTTATACCGATTCCCCTATAGCATTCCAAGATGGTGATGGTACCGGTCAAGCAATGTTGTTTCAAGGTAAAACAGCTCCTGATGTAACTATTGATGGTGAGTTATACATGTACTCTATATTGAGTTTTTTATTTGAGCATAATTATGATACGTACATACACAATTGTGTGAATGTATGTGTACAGATATAATTACTGTTGTTTATATTCACTGTATTTTGTGTAATAGAAACTAGCCGTAGTGGTGAGGGTAACTTAGCCAGCAATCCAACCTGTGGCCCTAATGATATCAGCTTGTCAAGGCTCAATGATGGTACATGTATGTTCTGTCCATTAGTGTATCAGTCTATACAGTCTCTGTATATGTGTACATGTAGTGTATAGCATTATATACTATAGCCAAGTATAATGTACTTTATAGTGTATGTTTATTGTATTATAGCTCCTACTCATAAAGCAGCCTTTGATTGTCTTAAGGATGCTACATCAATTTGGGATGATATAGCAAGGGAGTTGGAGGTTTCCTTTAATGACCGTGAAATCATTAGAGATCATCCAACCATGTCTGCTAGTCTACGTTTGGAGAAAGTACTCCATATTTGGATTGAACAACAAACGTGTGAGGTTACCTGGGGGAAATTGATTAAAGTGTTTGAGTGTCTGAATCGTAACAAGATTGTCATTAGAATAAAGGAACACATTGCCAATATTTAACATTATTTTTATTAATTATTAATTGTTTTATAGTAACTTCCTTTTAATTAACAAGTTATATTATAATGATGAATTATTATACACTGATTGTTGTTTTGAATATTTTGAAATTATATTGCTCTATTAGTTTGTTTTTTTTTTGGGATGAGCCTGAGTGAGCCTGCATGTGCATGCGTCATTCATCTTAATATTATCTAGTAAAACATTACATTAACTGAATGAATTAATCTTACAATCATGCAGTGTGTAAACATATACGGCCCGATTACACAATGAATACAGGCGACAATACATTGGCTATATGTAAGCACGTGTAAATTTTATGTTTGCATGAAAGTTTTTCAATAAGGTGAATACAATAATTATACATAGTAGCCTTTCAGGGGAAGGGGCTGGTAACCAGATTATAAGGCTGATGAGCCTATTATGCTTTTATTTTTACCTATTATTCTATTCAGCATTTCTCAATTTTCAATTTTCAATCCTATTATTATGGTCTCAGATTCCCCTATTATTCACCTTTTATTCTCAATTATTCCCGCCATAAAATCAAGCTCAAACAATATAATGAAGGACAGAAAATTATTTAAAAGGTGGCATTATTAATTTATTGCTCTATATTAGGCTTAGTTTCACCTATAATACTAAATTGCGATGCTAAAAAATGATAACAAACATTGCTATTATGAGAAAGCAAGAAAGACGATAACATTGACTACTATCCTATACTGTGCATTAATTGCGAAAATTTGCAATTCACAGTAGGATAGTAGTCAATGTTATTACTTTTGTTGGGAATCTATGCCTCTCTCATTCCTATTTTTTTTTTTTTAAATTTTTCTATAATGAATTAAACTAAAACTGTTTATTCCTAATGTTCTCCATTTCACACCCATTATCCTGGAATAATTCTTGATACTTTACTTTTAAAGTTAGCCTATTATTCTAAAAATTATGCCAGCATAATAGGCTCAGGCTTACCAGATTATTATACATATATAAATACAGAATGTACTCCATTTTTATAATAATATATCTACCATAAAATTAATATAATTCTGCTTCATTAGCTCTGTTATGCATGGAGATGTCCCATTTTATTATATAGTCTTGGAGTGTCCTTTGTTCAGAGGTCTACAGTTCTGATGTAATACATACATAATGGTAGCAAAACTGATGTCAAATGCTGTTCATTTAAGCTATAATATTATGCATTATAAAAAAATAAAAAAAAATAATTATGGTGTTACTGATTATTTCTAAGCATTATATTTTTATAGATTTATGCATATTTTTATAAGCAACCTTTTAATATTACTATATAGTGATATATAGCACCATTTCATGAGCACATATATAACCCCTACCCTCCCAACAGATAAAACGTGTACAATACTATATATACACAGTACAGTATAATATATTGAAACCTTCTCTATAGTACATTATACAGTATGCATGTGGTAGAACCCATTTCTACGCAGTATAACGTATATACAGTGGAACCTCAGCTCCCTACAGTAATGTACAATATACAGCGAAACCTTCTCTATATAGTACATATACAGCGCATGGAACCTTATCCACAATACATATAGTATAGAGTGAAACATACCATATCCCTTTATACTAGTATGTACAATAAACCCACCCACATTATTACTAGTATATACATATGTATATGAGGGTGTACATGTACACATGTACATATGAGGGTATAAATGCCCATATATGGGTTGTTTATTATATTGTGAGTTATTGAGCTATCATTAGGTGTGATAAATACGGCGGTTGATGTCTCTAATCAAAGACTAACAAAGCTAATAAAGTGAGAACTAGTGATTCATAGGAATAAAGGCTAGCTGATTCACACTACAAACATAACAAAACGTAACCACTTAACATATACGTATCAGTGTACATGCAACTCAAAACTCCTACCACAAAACGTTTCACAATTTCAAATCTATGAAGATATCGGACCATAAACATTTTCCACTATACGGTATTGTAAATTGCAAGTTAAACAATAGTTATTTGAAAAGGTAAAGCACTTCATGAAAACTAAGCACCAAATGGTTCTGCCCACCATGATTGAAGAGGTGGTCAATATAAGTTTTTGAGTGAATTACTAAGAGATATAGCCAGTGACAGATACATTGATAGAAGGGGCGGAGTCAATGATGACAGTGTTTTCCCCTTGATGTTGTGTTACGTATCATCAGAAAGGTATTCTCAGGAACACAAGGATCTACCTCTGAAGGGGAAACACCCATGTTATCATTAGTGGGCAGAGTCTATAGAGTATGACACCATCATCAGCAATTCAAACCCGAATTGAAGGATACCTTTGAGGGTGAACCTGGGGAATGCTTGGCTTAACTTTAACAAGTAGCTCCTTCTTTGTCAATCTGGGAGGGGCCTCCACTGCTGGGTAGTCATCCATTACTTGTACAATTCCATATACGTGTACATCAAGCCATGGTGGGTGTGGCACAAGATGAGCAGTAATCATCATCTAACGTTTAAACATTGATTACCGGTATTGCAAACTTCAATATGTCCCTCGACAATTTGATAACTACAAAAGTAAATAAATTTAGGTTCAGAACGGAAAGTAGGCATGCAGGATTCTAAGTATGTTACCATGCGGAATGCTTCTACATCCAGCCATATAGCCAGCCCCTCCTACTTCAATTAAAGTGGGAGGGGCTGGCTAAGCGAAACTATATTCCATCCACAGTCTTCTAACCCTTTCTTCTGCTAATTCAAACACTTCAGAGGGACAAGTAACAGCAGCAAAAAGTTCAGACTTAAATTAATGCTTACAAGTGGATTAACTTGGCTCGACTTGGCAGTTGGACACGACCGCGGACACGACAGCCACGATCACGTGGCACATGGTTTAGATCTAATACGGTACAGTTGAAAATTACTTTTAGTGCCCACGGCCCCACGTGTTTAGAACTTAGTCCTGCTTTGGTTGTGCCCTCGGTTGTGCCACAGTTGTGAGGATCTCTGATTTATACTGCGCCATGTCCTCAATGCTAAAAGTCAGTATAAGACCTTTTTTGGCCAACTGGAATACTACATGAAAGGATGAAATGCACGTGTTTATTATTTGGGGTAGTATTGAAATATTGTGTAAAAAAATACACTTCGAGTATTTATGATATTCTAGGTTATCATTGTTCAAGAAATCTTGGCACTCATCAAAATCAACTAGTCTGTCTGAAACAGCGACTGATGGTGAGTAGATTTTTTTTTTATTTGTAATGGGGAGAGTACTAGTATAGGTTATTCATTGTAAGGTCAGATCACTACACAAGTAATAGTAGAAGTCACGTTGTATATAAGCCCCAATTTGACTCTTGTTATTATTAGTGATGGAGAGATATAAATCAAAGCTCAACATATGCGCCTCAATTTAGAATTGTTTTGACAAAAGATGTGCTCCTTTATTGCTAACCTTCGCTAACCTTTCTGTCTGAAATAAAGCGTCAGGTGCAGTGTAATGAAACTGCTGGCAAGGGAAGAATAAAATAAGATCTGATATTGTTTTCGAGTGTTTGCAAGTTTTGAATCATTTTCTTAGCGATATTGTGGGTATAAAATATCCCTGGCAAAGTTAAGGGAGTTTACTGTAAGTGTCATGAACACCATATACAGTAGCTGTTTTTTTTTTTTTTTTAACTGGGTTATATTATAAATTTGTGTTTTTGATGTATTCACAAATTTAACTTTTTGTTTCCATATGCTTAGTATTTGTTATGTGTGTGCATGTGGTCAAAATTTTTGTACATTGTAATATTCACAAATCTCATTTAAAAGAAAATCATGATTAGTAGGATTGCCATATGTATTATGACAAAAAAAAAATGTTTGGTATATGGTGTGGTTTTTATAGAAGTGTTTCTGCCATTTTTGAGGCGAAAGTGTATTGTGCAATCACTTTTTTAGAAGATATTGTACAAGTACGTAGGGTACTTACTTTGTGAGCTTTAAAGTATATCAACAGTAATTATTTGTAGCTTGCGTTTTGTCTGGAAAATCACATCGCTTTTTTTTCTTTTGTTTTATTGAACTTTTTTGTTGTGCCTTCTTTTGTTCGTTAGGCCCACCACCCATTAGGCAACATTGTTGAAAGCAACAGGCTTTTTCCCTTTGATCTTTTGGGCAACTTTGTTGAAAGAAATAGAACTATGTTCTATTTCTGTGCAACAAAAATTGTTGAAGGCAACAAAGTTGCCTAGTGGATAGTGGGCTTAACAGTGGCCATGGTTTGCATTCATTCATTCATTTTTTAGTTACTGTCTATAACATTTTCATTCCAAAACAACTGTAATTCGGTGTAAGTAAGTATCTTAACGTCTGGGTATGTAGTGGTTTTCGCTAATAGTGCAAGTTAGTGTATACATGTACATGTACTGTGTACTGTCACCCACCAATGTAATGTAACCAATGGTATTATTTATAATTCGTACTGGTTATATTATTTATTTATTTCTAGATATAACCAAGTCCTGTACAATTTCTTGCGTTGCTGCTTGTTTAAATGCATACAAGTTGATCATGGGAAATCCATGATTTCTGTGCTAGCCTCACTTGATCATTGGTAAGTAAGTTTACAGTTTAGTATAAAATATTGTTGTATTCATTCTTTCCTGTGTTTAGGGCAGCACCAAGTCTGGCTTGTCCTCACTAGTAGCTGATGTCCTTGCTATTCTTTGTCTATTATACATGGTGTAGTTCCCTTTCTCTCTCCTCCTCCTACTCTATATTGATTGATAGACTCCATCCATTCATTGATAATCCATCCTGTCTGTCTTGTTGGTGTATGTATGCTGTTAATATCCCCACGCCTATATTATGTCTACTATGTGCTGTATCTTGGTTCTCTGTGTTCTATACATTGACTGATGCTAAAGTCACTTGCAATAAGAAAAAGTCTCAGAGGATATGGCTTTCAAAACCCTTGTTTGTTCAGTTATGGTTAGTTGTAATTTAAAATTTATAATATTATCAGTACTATGCTGTACTTTGCTAATTTTTGGTCAGTGAAACTTCCAGCACCAAAATGTTAATAACTGACAATTTTTTATCCTCACAAGACCATCATGTATTGTTAACATAAACAACATCCAAAATTTTTGCTTGAGTAATTTTCATCATATTCCACTTTAGACGAAATGTTTCCATAGGAAAAATAGCGAATTATTGAGTACTATACATGTACAGTAGTACTGTGCTGTTATACTGTGCATGTGAATTCGAATCCACAAAATTTTAGCAACGATATTTTTTGACATGCACAAGCATTTGGATATTGTACATTAAATGCAATGTGCTCCAAGCCATTTTCTTGGCCCCACCCTTCAGTGGTTAATTATTTTGTGTAATATTGTGTAGTGTGAACGCGATCAAAGCGAATCAATGTGCATTGAAGCGCTTTAGGAAGTGCTGTAGTGTGAAAAGGCCTTTATACAGCATTGCTTGCCAGCTTGCTGGAATCTATGTGTGGTGTTACTTTGGTACTTTTCTCATAGCCAAATGAGACATAAACTGCTCTTTTTGGCATTCTGTGTGATAGCTGGACCCAGGGTTGCATTGTGGACGACTGGCCATCACTACAAGAAGGGGGGATCAGGGACATTATCCTCTCTTCCAAATTTGTTCATTATTTTCTGGCGTAGCTATAATAATAATCACAATAAGATTCTTGTGTATATTGTAGTAGATAAAGACATACTTTAAGAGGGAAGTGTCCATCCATTGGATGTGTCCCAATCAATAACAAGTTCCAATATTCCATTATCCCCATGCAGGAAAGTAAACCGAATCTCCGGATCAACTTAAGCATTGGGATGCTCATTTCTTATATACTATAAACATATTTTATACATCATTATCAAAATAATCTTCACCAATGAATTCATAAATTAAGTATACCTTTTTCAGTGCGTAAAGGTATTTTATGGCCGTATATCTTACAGACCACTGGTTTATTCCATTGTCATATCGTGTATAAGATAATTGGCCGGAATACAGCAAGTCCACATTATTGGAATTAGAGTGAAAGGTCGAATCCATATCATTCTGCACACCAATATCCACAGAGTCTATGAATATCATATCTCATTCATGAATATCATTATACCACACGCTACAGTGGAACTTCCGAAGAAAGGACACTTTGGGTTAAGGTCAGTTGCGCTATGGGATGAAGCTGCTGTATATATTGGTACGGTCTTGTGTGGGACCTCAAGCTTTAGATAGCCACCTGGTCGATTTTTGGATGCAAATTCAGTGTAAATGTAGCCATTGGGCTCCTGTATTCGCTGAAGTTGTGATATCTTAAAATCCCGGTGCTCATTACCATTACGTAACCAGAAATTCTTTCCATTATAGTAAAAAACTGTTTGAAGCAGTGCCTGTGGAGAATGCAGACCGATTGTTTTGGTTGACCAAAGTAGTTGTTCATCTTCCTTAGTCATGATTTCACTGCTTCTCATCTGTGCTCTAACTCCATCCTTTCGCAACTCTTTAAATGTATTATCAATAGTATTGTGTAGTCCCTTGAATTCTGTGTTTTTTTATATCAAGGAAATTGGGAAATAATGGATTTATATCCCTAGCATATCTATACAAACCACATAGCAATTGGTATAAACTTTTGGGTGGATACCGTTCACCTTTGCAGTTTCTAGTTTCAACTATGTAGTAAGATAGCCACATACTTAATTCAGCTGGATTGGTATTTTGGAGAAGATTTTCTGGGACAGCACTGTCTTTGACAGACACATTTCTTGAGATTCTCCAATCTTCGTAGTTGCGAACAGCCCATTTGGTAGAGTAATTTGTAGTTATGGGTGGTTTTGAAACTAATAATTGTTGAAAATCACTTTCAACAAAAGCAAAACACTTGTTTTCACTATTTGCAGTAGCAGTAGCAGCTCTTTTAGCCATTCTTCTTGATTGTTTATATAGATTTGAATTAATTCTAGGTGACGCATTTGTTACCATGGTTTTTCGGCACTTAAATTTTGCATACGCTTCGCGGAATTAATTAATTGGCTAGAAAAAATTTATAGAATTGTTTATTAGTAGTTTATTAATGAAATATAAACCTGCGCCCTCGCGCTTCACGGGTGTTTATTTCAATCATTTGGCCGCATTCTAATACGTCATCACGTGTATTAAAAAAAATCAAAATGATCATAGCAACGCCCCTAGCAACTATGCTAGGAATGTAAAATTGCTCATTAACTCGAGGGTAAACCCCTGACAATAACGAATAAACGTGCAAGAGAAAGGGCGTTTGCCAAGCTACAAGAAGACTCTTCGCTGGACTCTGAAACATTTTCTAGCAGCGAGTAACGATAGCGAAGAATCACAGACTTACCTGTTTTTCAAGGCAATGTGGTTGCCGTCATACATTTTTCCCAGAAGTCTCTTCAACACAGTTACACGGAGAAAGGTCTACCGTATCGATGAGTGTCAAGTTTGTCGAGGTTAGAGTTTTTTTCTGAAAGTTACAGTACGTTTTACGCATGTATTGTATCGACATGATATAATAATATAGTATATGC
>JAYJLX010112429.1:0-13818 GCA_036873525.1 Chalinula nematifera
CTGTTCTCTATCTTTAAAGTCTTCGAGACAAACTGCACATGTCTGCCATAGAAAGAAGAAAGAGATAACAGAAATATATATAGGAAATGCAGTGTTTATGTTTAGAGGGAGGGGAGTTGGGAATTGATGGGTTGCATAATAATTATACGAAACAATAATGCAAACACAGGGAGGAATATCTAAACAGAGCTCTTTTGGGTTACAACTAATTACTTATTAATAACCCCATTCAGCTATACATGGATTCAACTTGTACCAGTAGCCAATGGTCCAATCAGTTGCTAGCTAAAGGCCTATATTTGATATGCACACAGTAATATAATTATGATTTAACTTGTATAGTTTATCAACAGTCATTCAACACTATATTTATACTGGTAGTAGACTGTAGTTATTGTACTAGTACAGGCAGCTGCTATACATGTGTGTGTTTGATACACTACTGTCCTTGACTACAATAGAGGTGTTACTTACATCCCCAGGTATACCAGTTTTGCTGTGGTGTTTAGTCGAGAATCTAACCTAGGAAGATATAGTACAAGTATATGTATTGCAAGAATATAGCTTATTACATAACACAAGTATTATGATAAATTGCATCATGATAATGAAATGGAAATATATACCTTTGTACAATGAATCAGTAGCCTGTCTTTCTGTCTCTTTAAACGTCTTCTCTTCCTCCATTCAGGACTAAAAGTTAGGAAAGGAAAAGCAGAATAAATCGTTTACACTTATGTAAAGGAAAAGAATTGGACGAGAAACAAACAAAATAAATTTGTCCATTGTCGCTGGTTCATTGTATAGTTTCATTTTTACCATTTTGCGCAGCACATTAGGATAATACACATAAGGCAGGCAGCCGCTAGCAGAGCGCCCGTAGCTAGGGCATAAGCCACCACTGGATCCTCGTTAGTGTCTTCTGAATCGTTACCCGTACCCATTGCCTATCATCAGCACAGAGATCTCGGATACTCTTTTTACTCTACTACTACTAGTCTACCGACTGAGAAAAAAAAAAAATTACTCTACTATCGTGGGCGTAACCAGAGGCGTGGTCGCAAAATGGGCGTGCCACAATGAATGACAATCACACATGAAAAAAACACTGCTTTTTTTAACTAGAAGACTACAACAATAATAATAATAACTAGCTATAATAAAGCATGTTGATTACAAGTTTGCTCTTGTTTGGACAGTCAGAATAGTAAACTCTACAAGGAATAAAAATTAATTCCATAAATTTCGACAAAGAATTTCATTCTCACGTCGTGCCATCTAATGCTACTTCGATTCTTGTTTTAGACTTTCTCTAGTTTTCCTAGCTTCTTCTTGTCTCCTTAATTTGTCTGTTTTGGAGGCATACAAAAACTGTCAAACCTTGCTAAGTGAACCATTATTTTACACTCACTGTTTCTACTGTATCCGTACATAAGACCCACTGTGAGGGCACTGTATCTTGAGAACTGGTATTAAAAACAACGTTTAGTTATGATTTAGATCAAAGGAACCATTTATGATACCTTTATCAATGGAGAAACTGGCATTTCTTGAAGTTACTGAACTTAGAGACACGCCCAAAACAGTAGGTCTAGTTAGTTTACCGATAGTCCACGGAGTGGGCACGGACCATAATTTTACCGTATCACGTTCAAGCAATATGGCAAAAGCAAGGAGAGAGTTTTCCAACGGTATGAAAGATCTCAAAGAAGCATGGATGAATAAAATGGAGAAACATATAGAGGATGTAGAGAAGCGTTATGACCGCACGGGGTTATCACTGGCTTTATCAGTCATTCCTCACTTATTGGCATTGTTATTTGTCGTAGTAATCATTTGGGTGGCCAAGCCAGGATCAAGTGAGTAGGTACCTCGGTAGGTACTTGTATCCTTGTAATCTACTTGTTTTAAGAAGAAGGGAGAGGGTTGGAGTAAAAGACTATCTAAATAATTTTGCATTGTATATCTCTGGGCTAGTAATGTTTAGTACAAAGCTTGATATGGTTTGGCAGGGGGAGTGTTGTTGTCGTTAGAATTATAATTGTATCAATAGGTGCTCTTTTGTTCATTATTACGTTGATAGTATATATATGCATGCATTGATCGGCATGCATACATCTACATATATATCCCATGTATTTTGCCGTATTTGTATATCATCTTGGATCCCAGCCACACCTCCTTCTTTGATCAAATTGCAAATTATGGCCTAATCTACTTGATTGTTTATCAAGACGCAGAAATTGTTACAATTTACAATTTTTAGGGCATGACTGAACACTCTACCATTCACTTTTACTTGTTTTAAGTTGTTTTTTTTATTATTATTCTACCTCCCAATAGGCGTATTCTCCTGGCATCCAACACTCATGACATTAGCAGTAAGTAGTACAATTATAATTAACTTGTTTTATAAAATATTTGAATAAAGTTGGCTGCTAAATAAACCTCTTATAAATGCATGTAATTATTCTCTGCTTTCTAATATTTTATTTCCAGTTCATGTTTTTAATGCCCGAGGGTATACTCATGTTTTCAAAATGGTTCTCTCTCGTTCCATTCTCACCTCGAGACCAGAAGACTCGCTGGCATTGGATACTCCACACAGCTGCTGTTATTTGTGGATACACGGGTCTTGCCGCCATTTCCTACGTTAAATACACCAACCAAAAGGCCCATTATACCACATGGCATGGCCTGCTAGGCATCATTGTATGCTGTAGTCTAGCGGTTCAAGCCAGTGGAGGCGTGGTCGAGTTATATCCGGAAATATTACCATTCACCATACGAAAGGTTATATTGAAGCGACTCCATGCTTTATCAGGCAGTGTAACGTTCTCAATGGCAATGGCCACTACTGTATTGGGCATGTATAGTACATGGTTTAATGCTAATCTTGACAACAAGTACTTATGGAGTGTATGCTGTGTGTGTCCTGTAGTCATGTTCTCAGCGGTATTCTTGCAGTTTTTGAAGAATCATGTTCTGCAAATGTTCAAGAAATATTAGTTTATTAGTATTTCTATAATAATTATCCATTTTTATAGTGCTTTTTTTGGCATTCCAGATTTTATTATTCATCCAAATTTCATTGACAAATGATCTAATATTAAACAGTACGCCCACACAGTCATGCTGCATGTATACTTAAAGGTATATAGCTACAATTGTATTTCATGCAGTGCTGGCTGGACATGTATAGTCTATAGTAAAATTAGGTGTTTGACTGCAGAATTATAATTATAAGTTGCATTAATGGATGATCTGGATGATTTAGTTCTTTACATTATGATTCTGTGTATATATAGCCAGTCAGGAGCGCATAATTGAGTGGGCGTAAAAAGTCGTTAACGCTCAATTATGCGCTTATCAGTGCTAAAACCAAAGGAAGGTGTATAGGGACATGACTATACAGCATCATCTATAGCTGGGGTTGATGGACAGCTATATAGCATGCAAGTTCAAACAGCATTTTATAATATTATAAATCTTAAAAATAAAGTAATCTCAAAAACAACAAAAAAAAAACATACCATCAATATAATTAGTTATGGCCATTATAATTTAAATTAATGTACAAGCTGACGTGCACTTTTTTATACAGAAATAAAATTAATTGAGTAAAACAATAATTTAACAGGTCGATAGGTTGAAAAATTAGTAATTAATGGTTGGTTGGTTCGTTGGTTGGTTGATCATTACTGCAGAACACAGCAGGTGCCACCTTTGGCCTGCGGAATCAAATAAGCGATGTATTATTATTTTATTATAACACACCGTCATTACGCTATCTATAGTTTACAATAATTATACTACATTACTTTACTGATCATACTGTATGATTGTAATACAGTGGAACCTCCGAATAAAGGACACTTTGTTATCCTCAAAAATTTATTAGACAAGTTTATTTGGGACACTGACAAGTGTCCATTGCTGAGACGTTTATTATACTATGTCCCTTTCTCGGAGTGTCCACTATCAGCTGTTGTATTGTATATTCAATAGTGTATTATTGTTTACTAATGTATTTTTGTCATACTGTATGACTGTAATATATATTGTAGTGTATTATTGTTATGTCATATACTCTAATACTTCCATAATTATGCTAAACTGCAAGTTTCGATGTTAATATTGCTATTTTTTTTTCTTGATTATGTAATTGCAGCCTTTACCGTCGATAGTCAATTCAATTAACGATAAGGCTAAATATGTAATTACGAAGTCATAAACAAAGACATTTTTCGTAATATTTATTCTCACACACACTAAGAGAACACACATGCACAGTCGATCGATCGTATCCACAAACAAACACACAAGACAACAACGAATCGTTACCTCTTTATAAAATGCCTTTGAAGTGGTGCTTAATTTATCTGTCTTAGCTACTAGATCATCTAATCTTTCTCCTCTCTCCAACATGGCTTCCAAAGTGTCATGCTACGAAGGACGGTACAATTATACAAGTGACTAACACACATGGTAAGTGATTTTTAACTTACTAGAACTATTTTTGTCTCATCCAAGTCTTGTTGGACTTTCATTATAGCATCAGCCTCTTTAGGATCCTGTAACGGAAACATTGTCACATGATTGAGCGGCAATAGAATTAACAATACGTTTTATATAATATACCATTATATGCGTGAATATAAAACTTATACTAATACAAGATGATAATTCAATGAGCAAATACCAAAATTAGTTGTAACAAAATCATCGAAAATATTCGAAAACAAAGCAAAAGGTTATTTAATTAAGCAAATTATAATAATAATTATTGGATAGGACTATTGAGGCCAATTTTATTAAGTTTAAACTAATATACAAAGAGGTGTCCTTTACAGAAAGGTAACCTACCATCTTTACTATAAAATCTATTCATATAATAATTATGTATATATGCTGTATTATATGGCACCTGGTACATCACTATTTTTGTGTATAAATGTGTGTGTTATTAAGCACCTGGTATTTCCTCAGAAAATCGTCCAGTGGAGGATACGACAGGTCACTGCAATTGGACCACAATTAAAGCCAAGTTATAATAACTATCAATAAACTAGTCACCTGGAGGGTGTGTCCCAGGATGATCGTGGGAAGTCAGCACTAAAGTTTTCTAAAATCTAACGAAACAATAATACAGTAAGAGAAATATCACAACAGCAACAGCTCTATAGTATTACATGCATTAGTATATGTTCTTGTAATATAAATTTCCCTGTGCCACTATAACAGCATGATTACTCCAGTATTTAGATATGTTAAATACACTTATACAGACAGACAAACACATAGGTCTTTATTATATGAGTTTAGATGCTAATGTGACCCTATATATACTACCTACCTAGTTGACCTATGAATCATTTGTAAACGGGGAAAATATATATTGCATATACGTGTGTAAGTATATATGTGCATGAAAATTAGTTTATAATAACATATACCATGTTACTATGTACTGACAGCCTAACAGACTGCGACAGTCATTATATACACACATATATATATATACCCCACACACACACATATATACATACACACACAAATGGTTCAGCTTTCATCTGATTCCTGTTTTTTATTTAATAGGTCTCACCCCCACAGGCTTTACTCTCCACCGCCTGCCCCCACCCTTCCCCTCCCCTCACTATGCTCCATTACCCTCCTCCACCACCAGTTCCCCACCCATTCTCCCCCGGCCGGCCGGCTGGCCATACCCTTGTATCCCGTATAAACAATTAGCATGGTGTATACCTTATTCATTAAAGTAAAACAGACTCTCTGTGGATAGTCCATATCTGCTATTATAACACAGCTTAGTTTGTCTGATCGAACGTAAACATGACACTTATACTCTGTCGTGGAAAGCAAGAAAGAAAGATATAATTAGTGGGCGCGGCTTATGTGATGAGACCACACCCCCAAATTTACCTTGTTCTTTTACACTCTGTCTTTGTCCGGGATTTGTTCTTTGTACCAAAACTTCACTAGTAAAAGCCATAAACTCTCTTATACTAAAAAAAAATACACATTTAATAATTAACACTCATTCAGCTTTTTGTGCTATTTCCCCCAGACCCCCCCCAAAAAACTGAAGTAGAATAGCTCACCTTGACCTCTGAAAGAAACCAAATGAAGACAGTTCGTAGGATGCTTTCTTCTGAACTGGTTTGAGTCCATTGTAAAACACTGAGATAGCGAAAAGATGAACCATAATGTCTTGTAGTTGCGGGTTGTTGATGAGAAACAAAGGGAGGCTTGGCTTATGACTCCACAACTTTTTTTTTTTTAGCCCTGACGTAATCTATAATAATTAAAGTCATGAATATAATTAGTATAATTGGACTAGACTATGTGAATCGAATCCGCATTCTTTCTTCCATAGAAGCAGTCGATTGGCAGTGTATTTATAATAGACGAGCGATTTCTGGAGAGCCAGAAAAGCTATACAGTACCACTGTCACCGAAGGCTAGATTCATAGCTTGATCAGTTTATTCTACGTGTTGTTTTGTTGAGCAGATTGCCTTCAGCTAGTATAGTGGACCATCAGCAATGTTGAGTCGACTGTTCTCCACTGGATCGCAAAACTCCAACGGTTAGTTCGTTGATATTTATATATGTATCTAGTCTATAATAATATTGCTTTGTTTCAATGCTTTATACATCAGAGTTAGTGCATAGACTGGCAATTAGCATAATATTGTATGTATATATTATACTGACTACATAAATCACTCAATGCTTTATGCATGCTTTGTCAGTAATGAGCAAAATTTACGAGAATTTAGCTAGTCAGCTTCTGGCACAAAGAGCATAAACTGTAGGTATGTTGTATCAAATCTCCAGGAGTATGTGTTAGTGATTTCATTTTCCAGCTGATGTGTGTGTGTGTGTGTCCATTGTGTGTATAGAGATCATGTCCCTAATTTGTGTAGTGAGTATGAGTATGTGTGTGTCTATATGTGTGTCAATTCAAACGATACAATATCAAATTTTTTTTGTTGTTACATGCAACAGCACCTAGCAGCCCTGTAGTGATATGAGCATGTATAATTGTGAGATTGAAGTGTGGAGGATATGTATGTGTTATATATACGCAGTGAGTTGGCATTAGTCAACAGTTATATATATTACTCTGCATGCTCAGTTCCATGCATACATGCATATCTAAAGCAGGCATGCATAATTATACCGTCAGTACTGATAGGAAGAGAGCACTCACCACTACTATATAGCTGGCTGACATGCCAGCTAGTGCCATATGCCGAGCAGATCTGAACACCAATCCAATAGTGTGGGAGTCAGTACATACATACATGCATGCATGGATGGATGACCGGGTAGCTTATAATTATATATAGGCTTACATCAATTCAGTATAGGAAGACATGATTCACTACCTGAGCTCAATATCCGTATAACCATACATTAACTAATTAACCATATGCGCATGATGCATTGCCGGCCCAGCCAGTCTTTGCGGCCGGTCTGGATCACATTCAGTGCTACTCGTCGCAGTACTTAGTGTTTTGACTTGCATTGCACTGTTCTTACATACAATAAATCACTTGCATGGATGCATACATATTAATACATATAGTTATTGTTTAATTAATGACCTGGTTTTCAGTTTTAGAATACAAAGCTAAATATATTATTATATCATGCTGTAACTATTTATTTGAATATACTGATAATCCGGCTGAGGATTCCAAACCCACTGGCATGCATGTTTGTGTATATTCATATTTCTTTCATTGTTTATGATTGTATAATTAATTTAAACTTATTAGTGGTGTACAGCGGGCAAGGAATGCCATTGCTGGGAAGCACATCACATATAAGGATTTACAAGTTGGGCTGGAATTAGTCAAATATACAATTAAACCATGCAGCCGTGCTAAAAATGATATATTAGGTATACTAGTTTGTGGAACATAACAAATTTACTAATTATTGAACAGTTTAATTAGTTTGCTCAATTAAAGTAACATCTAGCTAGTGTACTATAGTTTGTGGAACAGATTCAGTCTGCAGTGCTGCGAGTTAATGAACCACCTTAGTATCGTCACACATACCATTAATTTTGCAAACGTATGAAACGTATGAAATTTCACAGTTTATGAATCACGCTAGTACTAAACTGTAGTGAACATGCTGTGCTGGAATGCGCCATTAACCAACAATCATTCTCTTAGATGGCTAGCAATTAATAAAGATGTTTAATTGCATGCTGCAAGGTTATACAGTTTTAAGTATTTTTAGTCTTATGCACTATGATACTAATGGTTCTGATGGTGTGTATATCATGCACTTTAGTGATCAACCTTATAACAGAATTAAAGGTGATTTCATCTTGTGGTATTTTATAATAGGTTTTGAGAATGGAACTGAGCGTCTCTTAAGCTACCAGCCCACACCAAGATGGGGACACACAGCGGCCACCATTAACGGCAAACTGTTCATTTGGGGAGGCTGCATGGAGAACCTGCCCAAGGTCCACTCCAGTACCGAGAAGACTCACTTCCTCTCGGCTGTCGAGATATTCGATCCCCACTCTCTGCTATGGGAGAAGAAACCAACGACCGGTAACCCACCCCTTGGAGCATATTGGAATGCATATGCTACCCTTGATAAGAACTTATATACGTTTGGTGGTTACTGTGGCCATGGGAAGTGCTACCATAACTCAATCCATCAGCTTGACACCAACTCGCTGCAATGGAAGGAGAGGGTTGCTGTGAACCCAGGTGATTCGCCCATGAAGAAATGGCAGTGTGGGATGGTTGCTTATACTGATAGTAACGAAGAAGATTATTTGTGTGTGTTTGGAGGGTGGGGGATCCTGAGCCCCACACACAAGAACATGAAGCACGAGTTCGTGGCTGACAGAGCTAACCTGGGCTGTGTTTGGAGCAATGAGTTACACTTCTTCAACTTGAAAAAAGGTATGCCAATTCTGACAATAGCTCTATTTGTGTGAATTAGGCTATGGATATGATCGAGGAGGAAATTGGTTTCCTTTCAGTTTTGTAACTACATGTAACTAAAATGATATATCATAGAAATTCCTTTGCAAAACCTGCTTACAAACAAATGTTTGTGAACTTTTTTTTGTAAACATTGCACTACTCATTAATGTGGATCCACTATTCATTGTTTGACTGACTTCGTATAAATTGATGCCTTGATTTTTAAAAAAAAGTACTGAGGGTAAGTAAATTCATTAGACATTGTGGCTCCCTTCAACAACCACCAGATATCAAATCACCATTTGCAATACATACATTAATAGCTTTACATGTACCACCATGATACTATACAACTGGGCTGAACCCGTGCTAGACGTTGAAGCTAACCAGATTAAGCGTTTGCCTTTGAATCGTGTCTGCATGTCCTCCCCTGAGACCAGCAGACCAGGTCAAGCCATTACCAGCTGGTTACATAGCTAAGGAGATGGCGGTCCACTCTACAATAGTAACAGTACTCACTATACTGTGCTTTAGAGAGTTTATTATGGGATTTTAGAAACTTTGACCTTGACAAAAAAGGACATATTTATTCAGGTAGAGTGTATATTGGACACTAACTACAAAAAAAAAGGATTAAAATAATTATAATATTCTCCCTCACTCCAGCTAGCCTAAAAATTTCCCATTCCGATATTAATTAATAAACAACATTAACTCCTTCTTTCCTCCGATATTGACAGGTACATGGGAGTGTCCCACTACGACAGGGTCACACCCACCCCCTTGCCAAGGGTTCACCTTCACTCTCATTGATAGCGACAGGATCGTCCTCTTTGGTGGATACCAACCAGCCACCAAGCGACGGGTCAACGATGTGTATATCCTCAACATTCATACTAAAGTGAGTTAACATTGGATTGACAGTGTAAATAGGGTCAGGAATGTTACTACATCATTGTAATTGGCTTCATGGAATTACATTTTGAAGATTATACTGGGATCAGCTATAGCTACTGTTTATGTACATGTACTTCCAGTATGTATACATGCGTTGTTTAGGCTTCACTGGTATCCATAGAAATCCACTTCAAAAGAAGTAGTTGAAATGTTGCAAAAGCTTAAAATTATGCAAAATTGTTTCCCACACTATGGATAAAAATACTAATGAATCCTGGCTGGCTCTAGCAGGTGGAGTGCTGCTATTGGGAGGTTTGGATTTGATATAGTTGCTGCTCAAATAGCTTTCCATTTATAACTTTATAGGGTACACAAACTACGTACTCTAGCTTACCTGTTTGTAATATTCAACATTAAATAACATAATATTACCCATTTAACTATGTAAAGCCATCAAGAAAATTCAATGAACTGTCTAATTAACATGAGTTTTTCACACGAGCAAGCACCGACAGCAAAAACAAAGTGATTCACATGTAATCACTTATCATTAATAAACATTAGTGTTGGTGTATGCTATACATTTTAACTATATGTACTGTACATGATAAAAGGTACATATTATATTAAGGTTGATAAATGAGTAGAGGTAGGCATTAGTGTATGTACATGTACAATACATACCCTCATTACCCTCATGTATTATAACTTTTGTATTAGCATTGGATAAGACTGTACAACCGTCCCGATCCATCAGTCACATGGCCACAGGGGAGAGATGACCACTCCACGTGTGTAAAGAATGGCACCTGCCCCCTATTGCTCACAGTGGGCGGAGTCAGTAACCAGTTTAACACTCTGGCGGACCTATGGGTACTGGATGTGGACAGTGGAAAATGGAAACAGGTATAACGAATAATTTATTTATACTGATTTTATTGCACATGCAGTGGGAAGGTATTTCTTGTCGCGTATGTGCCATTGTCAACGATTACTAGTATGGTTGACTGTTAAACATGCGCTAGTGTCTTGTGATGAGCTTACATTGACAGCCTAATTCAACGTGCCAATATAAACTGGGTGTAAACTAACAGTTGTGTTTGGTATTATATGCGGACACACCTTGTGTAGTGTGAGTCATGCACATCATGTAGCAGTGTGGCAGCTACCCCAAACCCACTTGAATTAGCAGCTGTAATTCATTGTAAACAATACCATATCCGTATATATACGTATTATTGGGCTATTGTGTATTATAATTTGATTACATGTAATTAAAACTATGTTTTTGTGTACAAATTTAATTATTCCAGTTGGCACAAAACCTTGCATTATTTATGCCAGTATATAACAGACTTTACTGTGAGACTTATATAATTATTATAATTTTATGTTTATTATTGCATCACCTATTTTGTACTGTTTATTTTGTTTGTGGCTAACTGATCCAGGTGGGTTCGGTCATTATAGCTTACTTAACTCCTGTTTTGTGTCAAGTAACCTTCTCATGAGCTGTTAAACACCTTTGCAGCCTCGTTCATGCTCAACAATAAACAACTGAATAGCTTTCCCTGGTGGCCAGCTTACACAGCCAAGCACTAGAGAATAATGATGAATATCGTTAACATATTCTTATATCCTTTGTTGCCATGTCGACATGTGAAATAATTATACTATACATGCATTACATACAACATGCGAGTAAAAATGACATGTTATATTACATGATCACTCCACTACATGTTATTGACTAGGTTATAGCTGTAACAGTATCTCCAATATACTCAACTCTACACTGTGTATGTGTGTTATATGTATAGTGTATAGTCCAGTAGTCAACAGTGCTGAGAAGTGCATGATCTAACTGTACTGACTGATCCACATGCATTGCTGTGCATAAGTGCATACATCCTTGGTAACTTTTGTTCCAGTTGACCAGCCTCACTGAGCTGCATGTTGTTTAGTATACCATATGTTAATGTTGTTGTTGTTGCTGTGTGATCATCAGCTGGACCACTTTGTCTGCTACCTATAATGGTCATTGATGTGATCATAGCTCATATTGTATGGTGTTTGGTTTAAAGGCTAAAAGGCTTATTAGGTACAGACAACATATGGCTATTGTTGCAACTACATGTGACTATAGATGATCACAAACAGGAAATAGGACAGTATACATGCATTGAGGTCAATTTAAGTCATTGTCAAAATCAATTGACCTGGTATAAACTTATTTTAACTTAAATCAATAAGAAAAAAATAGTAGTACACATAATGGTTAAAATCTATTATTTTTTTTTCAAAAATCATTCATTGTTTATTTTAACATGATCCTAAATGTTCTACATTTATAAATTGTTTTCCCTAATTACAGGTGAGTGCCCCCCAATCTGCCGTCAGTAGGCGTGGCCACAGCGTCAATGTCTTCAGCCTGAGCCCACGTCACTTCATACTGGTCGTGTACGGTGGAATATCGGAATGGCTCGTGGACAAGTCTCACAGAGACCAGCCCATTGTTACCGAAACAGCTGTTGTTGAGTTAGGTCAGTATAATATACATGTGTATACGTTATTACTGTACATCATTATTTTTACATTATATACATGCATTCTTGCGTAATTATTAAATGGGTCTCATGTATACGCTAATGTCACACAAACTACAGTCCAATACTAGTATATACAGTTAGTACTACAGGTACATGCTGTGTACAGTAGTCAGTGGTATAGCTACATTCATGCAGTAGTCATGCGTTTGTGATGCATTGCAATCCCAGGTGGACCAGCAATTCTCGAATTATAGGCAGTTAGGTTATAAGGTATTATACATACACTCTCGACTAATGTATTGCATGCTGTGCTAATGTTTTACTATAATGAGATTAGAAAAAAGGCATACCAACAAACGATTACATAAACGATTGCTGAGCTGATGTTGTAAATGGATTGAGTTCATTTTTAGTATATTCTTGGCACTTGCTAGCTATGCTTCCATAAACACCTTCATAATTAAAACTTAATCTAAATAAAAACAATAATTATTTTCCCCTTACATACATGTATATCAAACTGTACAGCCTAGCTGTCATTGTGTTAAATGATCCCAATAGCATGTGTATCCTTTACTGCACGGTTGTAATTTCAATACTGTGTTACTGTGTAAGCATATCCTCATTACGCACGCCCTTATTTGGGTTTGAGTAACAAAGGCTTTAGCTGGAAAATCAATCTGTAACATATGACAGTATCAGCTATAGCTGTTGCTGTGTAAATAATCACGGAATAGATACCATAATGCAACATGTGTGTCTTGATACAAGATAGATATAGGTTCATGTATATGCAAGCTATTTAGTGATCTTGTTAGTAGTATGCATGGGAACACGTGTATGTATTAGTACAATATGTATGTATTGGTGTACATGCATATGTACATGTATAATATATGTGCATGTAGTTAGGTATATGTATGCATGTGTGTGTGAATATTTTTTTATGATGGTGTTATTCTACTCCATTTATGTAATCCAATACATTATTTGATCAAGGAGTAATTAGCCTTGTAAAGCAGTGTCATGTGTAACACTATCAATTGCTGCCTCTCTGCATGCACACCTGATGTATACCCGGCTATTCTTAAGCCCACTGTACTATAGTGTGATAATGTAATTTTTTTTGAATACCACTTTTTCATTATCGTTGTTTACGGTAGAACAGGGTACACCTTTATTGCTTTATTACTAAAATATTAATTATTAGATAAGTGAATTTAATTACTAATCAACGCATGCATGTGCAATACCCTATTATGTACAATACCCTATTAACATACCCTATTAACATATGTACAATACCCTATTAACATGCATGTGCAATACCCTATTATGTACAATACCCTATTAACATACCCTATTAACATATGTACAATACCCTATTAAC
>JAYJLX010112539.1:0-20563 GCA_036873525.1 Chalinula nematifera
TATTGTACATGTACTTAAATAAGCTATAAAAATCGTCTATAGCTTATTTGGGTCTAACCTGTTAAAAAATCGTCGTTATCACATTTTAAAAACCCAGCATGCACTCATACCACCCGTACATGTACTATAGCACATAATACAGAGAGAGAGAGAAACAGATAGAGACAGAAGAGAGAGAGACAGGGAGAGAGATGAAAAGAGAGAAAGAGAGTACGAGTAAGAGAGAAAGAGAGAGAGGAGTATACGGCCCTTAACAACACTGCCATTGATTACATGTAACAATGCACTAATGATATACGTGAGCGCTAAACATAATGCATTAACTATTACATGCATTAACTAAAATACGTACATGATTGTACACGTAGCTTATACTATAGGCTGGTGCAAGTTACTACTGTATACTCTTACATCATTGGCAAGGGGAAAGGAAAGGAGGGATAGGGAGTGGGACAGGAACCAAAATGGAAAGGCGAGTCTGGAAAAAATTGGAAGGGTTAGGAATGGGAATGGGGTGGGGGGGCAGGAAACGGAACGGAGGGATAAACGATCAGGGTCTTTAGAATGTCCTTTGTATGGGTACTTGCAGGTTGCTATTATAAAAGGGAGGGAAAATTAATGAATATTATTGCTCTGCTAGCTATATTATTTTTGCCATATTGATAGGCATCAAGTAAGATTCAAAGTAAACTATGATACCACTGAGAATGGATTGGATCTAATATGTATATACCTTCAGTGAGAAGGTGCTGCTTGGGATTGACAGACAGGAATTTTTAGCTTCCAGGGTCAGCTAGCTCCTTCTAGAAAAGGATATTAGAACAAAAATAACAATTTTTTAATATTTAGTTTTTTTACCTCATATCATTACAATATTAATGTGTTTCAGTGGCCAACATATTGCGATGTGCTTTTACAGCATACATAGAGCATGAATAAATTATGGCTTGCCTCCCTCCCCCCCCCACTTTTGAAAAGCTGTCTCTAACCCTGTGTTTGTGTCATATATGTATATATACCTCATAAAATGGCTTCCCTATGGTTTGTTCTCTCTCTTTTGTTTCTGTACCAGAACAACATAAAGTAGAAATAGTTGTGGGTATCAACTGGAGGGACCATTTGTGTCCCAGACAGTGCAGGTCTTCCTATCATAGCAACTGAGGTGAGTCTTGGTTTCTATAGGTTTATATATATAATTATGTACAAATGATTTCCCACCAAGAAAAAAAAAGCAAGAAAGCATTTGATTGGCTGGTGGGTAATACCCTCCAGCCAATCACATTGCTCCAGATCTGTGAAGTGATGATGTAATCACCAATGGCTGTTTGTGCAAACAGCAGTCGTCTCCAAGAAGAATAGACTATAACCTCTGCTAGATAAACTAATTGATTCTATAATAAATTTATTATTCATAGCTTTTAATGATTTTTTTTATTATTCATCGCATTATAAGCGTAATAAATTCCGTGGTATTAAAATTTTGTGTTTTCCTTAAAACAATCTATACAAAAGGAATGATAATAACGTACATAACATAGCGTTTAATTTCGTGGGTCCAAGATGGCCACGAAATCCACGAAATTTAATGTACCACAAAATTTATTATACTTGTATTTATGCTGGTACTTGTATTATGGTCTAGTTATGTATCAAGTAATATGTATTTTTTATCCAATATTTCATTGATATTTGTGTATTAATAGCAAAATAGCCGCAGAAATGCATTATTATAGATTATAATTATACTATTCCTTTGATCTCAGCCCCGCCTGATCTTGTATACAAGCTCCACCCACCTAACAACCTACGGTATGCACCCAGTGAACTAACTACAAATACCTGCTTGCAAATATGTACCTTAAACTTAACACACCGCTATCACTAGTATGTCATGGAGGTTCTTCACCACACACTCAGCCCGGTTGAGTTTAGACTTGTATACAACACTGAATGCTCCGACAGCTTTTGTGCCTATGAGTTTATTTAAGATATACTGCTGCAGATTCACAGATACAATGTGCCTAGTAGCAAAATCAGCCAAACCCCTCTTCAGTTGCATTATTAAAGTGCCATATGCAACTTTTGTTGCAATTTTTGTTGCATGCAACATTTTTCACTGCATGAATGGAAAGACAATATTAAATTTCTGATTGCTCTATAGTTGAATAGAAGGACAATATTAAATTTCTGATAACTCTATAGTTATAATAAATTTAATTTGTTAGATCAACCAAAGATTAGAAAAAACAAAGGGATATACCATTGCTATCACTAGCACCCTGATAAACCTAATATGGAAACAACACAACCACAGAGAGAATTAATATCCACTGGTTTCAATCAAACCCTCAACGGGTTAAATTATACATAAATGTATGCATTTACATCCTCTAGCTATACTCACTGGGTGCTGCTGCTGTCTCCCCTCCCTTGTCTTTAATACATTATAGTATTCATCGCTGTGAGGTAGCTTAATAAGTCTGAGATTGGGGCTGGTGGCTGAGATTGGGGCTGGCGGTAACCTCAGATGTTTTTCACACCCAGTGTAGAATATGAGCTGCTACCACTCTTTTTTAGACTCAAATTCAAATTGCTTCAATTGTTGTATTTCCTGTCCTAACCACTTTATCATAAGAATGATTGGTGCTATTAAAAGACCTTGTTTGTTCAATGTCCTTATTGCGGCGTTGTGGTATTGAAGATTGCTGTGATGAGGGTTTAGGTGATCTAGTTGACTTGCTCTTCTCACATACAGAAGGGCGTGTCGATATGTGTCTCATAAAAATTCTGTCTGCATTCTTAAAAGACAAATCATATACATGTGCTCTTGATGATAAAAGAGAGCACTACAATACATCAACATTGTCTTTTGCAAATTTACAACTGTCTTTCTTTCTGTATCACTCCATTTTATTTTCCTCTTTGAGGTGGGACAAATTATTATGAACTAGACAAAATTCAACACGTGACAATTCTTTTTTTTTTTAGATGCATGTGGGGGCATTTGATAAGTGCACTAGTTTTTATGTGGTTATATAACTGTGAGTTAATATTTGATATTTTGTGTTTAAGTTAGTCATTGAAGACTTGTACATACATGATTATTGGTGCAATTGGCTAACAATCATTCATATAATTCAGAATAAATCTTGCACTTTATTAACTTATTAAGCTTATGTTGTACGAATAAGTGAGGTGGCCGTTCTTCAGGGGCTGCAAGTTTCTATCCGGTCCAGTGATTTTGTCGTATTATATGAGGTGGACATTAAGCGGGGTCCCACTGTAATACTAACAGCTAATGTTGTGCCACGAAGAGTATTTGCTTACATTTGATAAAACAATAAGTAGTCTAGCATAATTATTCATGTCTAGGGGAACAATGAGGTCCTCCACCATTGCCCCAATACCCTCCTATCCTACAGGTTGATACCAAGCAGGATCTGCGAGACGACAGAGAAACACTAGACAAACCGGCTCAGCAAAGTTTATCCCCAGTAACACAAACCCAGACACTGAAGATAATTATAAAGGGTAATCCATATGCCATATGTGAGCATAGATATTAGAGTTATAAATTAATAATTATAATATGCTATCTATGATATGAGGTACATGAAGTGCTCCACCCCCACTGGGAAAGGGGTGAAGACCGCTATGCTCAACACGGAACATAGCTTGCAATGGATAATGAAGGTTGTGGCAAAACCAAAGAAAAAGAAATCATGCACTTTACTGTGAGAGGCTAACACTAATGCAACTCATAAGAGTGTACTTAATTTTTGGCCAGCCACACCCTTTGGCTTTGCATATATACCGGATACCATAGGCATAGCAGGGTGTGGCCAGATAACTCCTCTGCATGCCTACAGCGATGGCCGAATCTTCTTCCCAAACCGCATCTTCCCGTCCAACTATTGATGAGTTTGCGGAAACTCTACAAGATGAAGAGAGATGGTACCAACTAGGTATTTTTATGGGCGCTCCCATAAGAGATCTGAACACCATACACGACATGAAGAGCCAAAGAACCTGCGACATATTGATGTTACTGATACAGCTATATGACTGCCTGGAGAGGAAGGGGAGGCCATTAACATGGGAGGCAATAGCAACCGCACTCAGGAGGTTGGGTAACCACGCATTGGCAGAGAAAATACACTCACAACATCACAACAAGCCTACACCACCAGCCCTTGTACCACAGGGTTATGTATCAACCAACCCTAACACACAGCACCCAGTAACCAACAACAGCTCCGATACTACGGTACAGGCACACACTATCTCACCCAGCACCATAGGCACCACCTCCACAGCCCCACACACTACTGTAGGCATCAATGACAGCTCTACCGATGTAGGGGCGGTTATTGTGAAGCACGAACACTGTCCTATATTCAACGAGTATCACTCATTGGATGAAACATTTAATGAGCTTTTAATGGAAGCCAAGGATGTGTTTATGAGTGAGGGGATTTGTCTGGACAAGGTACAGGATGTGTTGAGACGTAGATGTGGTTTACCACCATTAACACAAGAGAAGGCAACACCCAATGCCGTGTTCACCAGAGTAGAAGAGCAGTGTTCCATCATCAACTTTCGTATTCTGATGTTTCTGGTTAAGAGTCTCAAATTAGGGAAGACATTACTGGAGCAGTTGGAAACCTTGAAGGGCACTGTTGATCGGTTCAAGTCATCGGCTAATATGGTGAAGTTAGTTGATCTAATCAAAAGCAATCAGACCACCCCGACTGGGGAACAGAAGATGGTAAAATTGAAAGTTCGAGAGTTCTGGAGCAAATTCACGATGAAGCAGTTCGAAATAATCATCAATGAAATATTCCTCACCCTCTACGATATCATGACACACATTACCGTCACAAAAGGTTGTATCTGCCTCAACTGGATTATTCCCGATATCAACACCACTAAGTTACTCCCTGAGCTACCTTTAGAGTTGCTCAGACTCATTGGAGTGATTTATCTACACATTGGAAGCGACATCATCTACAACATCGAAGGAGAAGGATGTGGATCAATTGAAGCAGCCATGATACAAGCTATTGAACTAAACAACACACGAGCAATAGAACTATTACTAGCAGTGGGTTGTAATCCAGAAGTAGCCACCTACAATGGAGATAATGCTGTGACCAACATAGTGAATATCAGAGCTATCGAGAGTAAGGAATCATCATCATCTGGTAGCAGCCACAGTGTGGATCACGTGTGTATCTTAGGCCATAACAAACACGTGGAGGCCATTGTTGATCCAGTAAGTGAATGCAGCAAACCTGAAGAATGTAGCTCTTGTATCGTGAAAGAAAAGATGGTGAAACATCTCCATCAAGAGGTTGATGATCTTTATCAAAAGCAGAAACAGCTGTGTAGTGAAAATGACTCACTCTCTCTTGCCATTAAGAACAAAGGTATATTATTATTATAATTATAATGGCATGATGCTTTAATCAACCAGTTTAAATAACTAGATTTAGAACTGGAGGGACTGAAATTATCAAGTGCAGAAAGAAAAAAGCTCATTGGTAATGACAAATTATGATGCATTGGTTTATATAATTAATTAGTGTTTAATTCAGGTGACCAATTATCACCAGGTACCCCTGCAATTGGACTGACAGAGGAAGTAATCAAAATGAAAGGTTATTATACAGTATAATAACTAATATAGAATAATGTATTAATTAATATATCATTTATAGTAAATTTTTCAGTGTGACGCCACATGTAACAACAGTAAGCATGCAATGGAAACTAGCTCGCAGTATAGGGTCATTGCTCTCAGCCATCAAGCAAAAATATATTCACTTTAATTTAAGATATCAGTATTTGCCAGCATGAGAAATGAAGATTTTATATTGTATTGTTTTGTTCATTCATGTAAAACACAATTTTGTAACTCCCAACTAGTTGATGTTTTGATACACTAACATGTGTTCCATACATTCTTTGAGTTCACATAATTATTTATAATTGGGTTTAAAATAATGATATTGTATTGTATCTCATTAGATGCTGAGATTACCTTGATGAAGAAAAGTTTTGAAGCACTGAAAAAGGAAATGATTATGAAAGGCGAGTATATACTGTTTAGTGGACATCTGAACTTAAGTATTTGATTACAGTGGAACCTGCTATTGTGGACACTTGAAAATAAGGACACCTCTATAATCAGGACAGCCAATTGCGGTCCCAATACAATATTAATGTGTATAAATCAACCTGTGAAATAAGGACACCTCTATAATCAGGACAGTTTTATTTGGTCCCAAGGGTGTCCTGAATACACAGGTTCCACTGTAGTGCATTATAAAGTCTGTTCATGTTGAGTTGAGAATTCGCTCATTATAGATTTCATCTAAGATTTCTTAATTATGGCTATGCAATGCCCACACACTTCAATTAATACTTAATAAATTATTAAGTATGGGTTATAAACCGAGGTAAAGGTTTTTTTTAATGGGGTTTATTAACCGAGCGACAAAGTCACAAGGTTGATAAATGCCATGGAAATCTTTACCGAGGTATTTAACCAGCTTGTACCATGACATGGTTTGCATAGCAACAGCTTAACGCACAAACCTGCTAAAAAACATCGTCTAGCAATATAGTTCTGTATTCTTAAGACACAAACACAGATAAAAGAAGCAAGACTACTGTTTCTGTGTCGTAGACTGTTCTCTCCAACTCTGCCCCACTACGACTGACCACGCCTTGAAAATTTTCTCGTATCATTGGTATGCATCATATTACTAGTTGCGGTCTACTTCTTCAGTCTAGGCGCTAGAGTTTAGCGGTTTTGTGGGACTATCCTCTAGCTACATGTTGTAGAATAAACTTTTCGCACTGTTAGAACAACTATACTACAAGTCGCAGGACTAAACTACAAAACGTAAGTGGTTTTTGAGGACACATTTTTTTGTGGTTTTAGTTAAACTCACTGGTAAAAGCGCTTAGGCTACTGCAGTGTATCACTGAGACTTTTTTCAGCTTTCTTTTTACATACACAGAACAGTTATATTGAATAATAAAAATTAGATTTAAAAAAAGTACTATCTTTGTTATCCAATGTGTGCCAAAAGAATTATCAACCTACTATGAAGTTGATATGATATTTATCGACCTCCAATACTACTGTAATCTGATTCGTCTATTCAAACTAGTCATGGTACAAGGATAATTATTGAGCAATAATTGCCAATGAATATCAATAAGCATATCTTTAATTCAACCCAAATGGACTTCAGTTATTGTGTCCATTAGCATGTATTGTAATAATCATTAAATTTGATTACGTACATTTAGAAAGGGAAGCATAAATGCTATAAGTAGATATAATTACACTTCAATTGTATTGATTATTTGTGTATTATATAGATGAAGAAATAAACAGAGTAAAAAATGAATTAAAGGTATTACTTAATTAAAGTATACAATAATCATTGTTCAATATTTATTTGAAACTGAAATTTAGCAGAAAATCTGAGCCTTTTAACAATTCTGGCATATACAGTAGCTTAATTACCTTTAATTGGTTATAGAATACAATGAATTATACATGTTTCATTGTATTATCAATGATTAATTTATTCCTTCTTCCATTATATTAGTCTCATCTATTAATTCTTCAAGATAAAAGTACAGCTGTGTTACCTTGTCGATGGCGGAGGGTGGGCACTAAGGCAGAGATGAAGGTGAAGGTCATTACAAGAGACAACAGTAGTGGGAAGGAATTAGCTACTGGAGGATCAGAGGTCAGAGCCATACTGACCTGTAATGAGGGAGAGTGTCCAGTAACAGACAATAATGATGGCACGTATACAGTCAGTGTTATTCCACAGCAACTAGGCCAACATCAGCTCTACATTACTGTCAATGGTCGGTATATTCAGGGTAGCCCATTTAGCCTTGATATAGTACCACAACGTGATTACACTAAACTCTATCAGCCAGTACAGACAATCACTGGTATTATTCAACCAACACATATTGCCTTTGCTAATAATGGTGGCATGTTTGTCACTAGTAGTGATGACCACTGTATACATGTGTATGATGCAAGTGGTAATAAGAAAACCACTGTTGGCTCTGGTTATGGAAGGGGTGAGCTTGAGTTCCAATCACCTCGTGGTATTGATATTTCTGGTGAGGTTGTTTATGTGGCCGAGTGGGAGGGCCACAGGATTCACAAGCTAACAACAGTGGGAAAATTTATTGGTACTTATGGTGGTGAGAAGGGTTCAGCCATTGGACAGTTTGATGGTCCTTGGGATGTTAAGATCAGTCCTGATGGTAAGGTGTATGTTGCTGATAGAGGCAATGATCGTGTTCAAATATTCAATCCCGACTGGAGTGTATCTCATGTTATCGATGGTACAGTATCGGGTGATGCTCACTTCTCTTGGCCTGAGTGTATTGCGTTTGACCCACAATCAGGTGATGTCCATGTTGCTGGACATGGTTCCTCTTCAGTGACGGTCTTCACTTGCAATGGACAGTTTGTTCGTCGTTATGGTAATGAGATGCAAGCCCTGACACCATCTGATGTAGCTATTGATCCATCAGGTTATTGCTTGGTTATTGACTATACTAATGACAGGCTCTCGGTATACAATTCCATTGGGACATTTGTTAATTCAGTGGGTGGGTTCTACCATCCTCATGGTGTATCAGTATCGCCAGTTGATGGATCAGTATGGGTAGCTGATACATTCAATAGGAAACTAGTCATGTACTAACCATATTTTTATTATGATAATAATTAATTTTATTCATAGTTTTTTGTCTTTATCTTTTTATTCATCATTTTTGAGAACATATATACTTCAGGATATTAATTTACTGTAACTACAAGTTATGACTAGAGATATAATTAGATATATATATAAGCGTAAAAAAGCATAATAAAAGCTATGTCAATTCTAATGACTGATACAGTAATAAAATATTTTATATCAACAGCCATCTGGGCAATATTAGAACATTGTACTAGTCGTCCACAGTTATAGTCACTAGTATGTATTACCAGTACATCATTCTATTAATATAGCAATGCCCAGCCAAATTAGCTGATACAGTTACCTCCCACCTATTCCCCCTAACACCTGTAGGAACCTCCCCAGGTACCCAATATCAATATACCGGCACCCATGCTCGGCAACTTAAATGATATCATCAGTCTAGAGGTGCCCATTTTCTTGGCCAAACCATGATGAATTGACATGTAACAGTGAGTTTGGTAACCCAGTGATAGTGCTAATTTCAGATATATCCTGTACTATATATGTTGGGTGATTGCAATATGTCTTGTGGTTTTCTAGTAGTTTAACAGTGCATTCTTCTGTTTGAGTTCAGTGGTCATTGCAGACATGTACATGATTATAGGTGCAATTGGCTATGAAAATATCACCTATTCTAGGATCAGTAGCCACTATGGGATGATCCAGCAGTGCATGTACTTCTCCATTTGCCACTGAACTAATTCAACGCATGTGTCGTCATTGTTAGTTTTTGGAGTCAATGAAGATTTGTTATTAGAAAATGTTGGCCATCATTTAGATATGTTAGACAGTTAGCCCATTGGGTTATATGAATCAATAGTCACCTCCTCCTGGCTGTGGTGGTTCGTCCAGTGGTTTCAGCCTTCAGGCTCCATCCATATTCGATACTATGACACTGTTAGACTTGTGTTCTGTCACGATTATCTCTCCGTTACACACTGTGACTCCGTAGAGATGATGTTACATTAGGGATGATTCGAATCAGCTTGTCTCTTATTGGTTTGTGTACCGGTAACGGATCATGAGTGGCACCTGTTGCTCTACCTGCTGTACGTGACCTGACATGAAAGTGTTGCTGCACCACATGGGGTTCAATATCTTGAGGTAGCTGTACCAGTTGATGCGATTAGTCGACCCTGTTGGCAAGCATGTTGTCGAATCACTTTGCTATACGGCTGTGGTTGTACCTGTTGTTGTACCAGTTGTTGTGGTCGTTGTACCAGTAGTGATTGATACCCTTGTCTTGACCATGTATGTACCTCATGCAACTAGACCTAGTCCCTGATTCTGAGATAGTGCCGTGACCAACATAGTGAATATCAGAGCTATCGAGAGTAAGGAATCGTCATCATCTGGTAGCAGCCACAGTGTGGATCACGTGTGTATCTTAGGCCATAACCAACACGTGGAGGCCATTGTTGATCCAGCCAGTGGAGGCAGTGAACCTAAAGAATGTAGCTCTTGTATCATGAAAGAAAAATTGAATAAGTATCTCCATCAAGAGGTTGAGGATCTTCATCAAAAGCAGAAACAGCTGTGTAGGGAAAATGACTCACTCTCTCTCACCATTAAGAACAAAGGTATTATATGATACAATTCCATCATGCCATACTTTAATTAACCAGTTTAAATAACTAGATTCAGAACTGGGGGAACTAAACAAGTTGTTAAGAGCTGAGGGAAAACTCATTGGTAAGAATGTAATATGATTCTCTGCTCATTAAAAGTTGTTAATTATTATTAATTTAGGTGACCGATCATCACCATCTACCCCTGAAGTGGGATTGACTGTGGAAGTAATCCAAATGAAAGGTTATTATACTAGACGATTGCATTGCATTATTTGGGGCGAGCCTTTCGCGAGCATATAGCAGTTCACTCGTAGCAATTACAGCTAGCTACTTATTCGAGTTGTTTGTTGCAGTTTGTTAGATCTAACTGTGTGTTTCAGTTCAACCTTGTGTAGCCAGAATCTTAGCTACTTCGAAGGTAGGAGAGGAGTGGGAGGGTCTGGCTAATGGGACTGTCAGTTAAGTGATCAACAGACCAAGCTCAAGGAAAGCAGTGGAAACAAAGCAGTCTACTCAGTACGGCAACGCTGCTGTCATACATAATCATTAGCTCAAGAATTCAAACATCAATAGTATCCTGAGCATGCTATGAGTTTATTTCCTTACGGCTTAATGATTTCAAAGAAAGCAGAGTCACGTTGCATGTTGTCTAAGTTGATACACATTGCTGCATTAAGTTGTGGCCAGGCCAGGCTAGGCATCACACACCAAGAACTGAGACAGCAAACTTCTGAGTCATGACTGGCTGGAATCTGAGCTTGAATCTGCTACAATCTCTAATTCAATCTTATCAAAAGTTCAAAACTCTTCTTTGGTTGGTTTGGTTAAACTCTTCTTTGGTTGGTTTGGTTAAACTCTTCTTTGGTTGGTTTGGTTAAACTTTTCTTTGGTTGGTTTGGTTTAGAGGACAGCTGTGTAGTTTTAACGGATTTCTTGAGAAAAGTCTAACAAAAACTCATTTACGTAGCTGACTTTCAGCCATTGTTAAATGCTCAGGTAATCTGACAGCACGAATTTAAGGAAGTACATGTATAATCAGAATTTTTCCTCCGTAATTTGGTCGATCCCCACACAGCCACATGTACGCTTTCAACTAGTGTGGGGCTCACTCAGGCTCGCCCCAATTATAATACTACACTGTACAAACTGTAGCCTGTAACCCATGGTAACATGCAATAATATCTTGTAATACTATAATACAGCTACAGACCAATCAGATTTGACTATTAAGTTATAATAATTATACATACCTTGTTAATGGGTTTAAAATATTGCTATTGTATTGTGTCTCATTAGATGCTGAGATTACCTTGATGAAGAAAAGCTTTGAAGCACTGAAAAAAGAAATGATTATGAAAGGTGAGTATTATACTCTTTATTAGACATCAGTTTATGAATTTGATATGTGCATTAGTTATTGTGGGATTAAAGTATTTTGTACATGTGTATTATAATCATTAAACTAGATTACATAAAAAGCGAACCATAATTACCTAGCTGGGGTTAAGGTATAATTAACTTTAATTGTATTCATTATTTGTGTTATACTAGATGAAGAAATTCACAAAGTAAAGAATGAATTGAAGGTATTACTAAATTAAAGTTGACAATAATTCCAATCGTGGCAAAATTTAGCAGACAATCTGAGCCATTCAACAGAGCTGGCGTAGTAGTTAATTTTATTTGATCATAGATTACTTATACTATTAAATGGCTTGGAGTACAATATGGCTGGTTATTGCACGAGTGGGCGTGTCATGTTTTCATTAGCCTCAGGCAATTGAAAATATAGCCCACGAGTCCAATGACAGCCATATTGCACAAGCCTTTTAATATTATTGTATGGTAGAGCAATAAAACATTGCAATAAACTTCAACACAATATAATAAGGCAGTTTTAAATGTAAAAAACCCATCGCTCCAACTATCTATACATGGCCACTTGCAGTAGTCACGTTTTCTATGCGTCCACACAACAAAGTTAGCTGGATTCATTGTCAAAGAAGACTATAAGGCATGGTGAAGTGCAAGTCCAACCTCAATCGACAAGAAAACCCTTTGAATCAGTAGGAAATCAAATTAAAATGCTTGTTCAAACATCGGCCATATTTTGCGTCTCTGTATTTCAGTAATTTCACTATGGTTTTTAATTAATGCGCATGTGTAGTAGTTTAAATTTTCCTACGCAAGTGTATGCAAATTTACCATGCAATACGCACCATGTAATATCGCGTGATATTGCACTATCATATAATAAAATGAAATAATTATACGTGTTATATCAGTTGTATTATTAATAATTAATTTACTCCTTTTTCCACTATAGTCTCATCTGTCCAGGGGCGTAGGAACATGAGTAAAGTTGGGGGGGCTGAAGTGAATAAAATGCTTCAAAATGACTAGAAAATTAATTAAAATGAGAGAATTCTACAAAAGTTGGGGGGGCTGTAGCCCCCCTAGCCCCCCCTGTTCCTACGCCTATGCATCTGTCAATCCTTGGAGATAAAAGTACAGCTGTGTTACCTTGTCGATGGCGGAGGGTGGGCATTAAGGCAGAGATGAAGGTGAAGGTCATTACAAGAGACAACAATAGTGGGAAGGAATTAGCTACTGGAGGATTAGAGGTCAGAGCCATACTGATCTGTAATGAGGGAGAGTGCCCAGTAACAGACAATAATGATGGCACATATACAGTCAGTGTTATTCCACAGCAACTAGGCCAACATCAGCTCTACATTACTGTCAATGGTTGGTATATTCAGGGTAGCCCATTTAGCCTTGATATAGTTCCACAACGTGATTACACTAAACTCAACCAGCCAGTACGAACAATCACTGATATTACCAATCCAGTGCATATTGCCTTCACTGACAACGGTGACATGTTTTTCACTAGCGATGATGACCATATACATTATGTGAGTGGTACCACCATTGGCATGGGTTATGGAAGTGGTGAGCTTCAGTTGCAATCACCTCGTGGTATTGGTATTAATGATGAGGTTGTTTATGTGGCTGAGTGGGGTGGCCATAGGATTCATAAGCTAACAACAGGAGGAGAGTTTATTAGTACGTTTGGTAAGAAGGGATCAGCCATTGGACAGTTCAATGGTCCATATGATGTTAAGATCAGTCCTGATGGTAAGGTGTATGTTGCTGACAGAAACAATAATCGTGTTCAAATATTCAATCCCGGCTGGAGTATATCTCATGTTATCAATGGTACAGAATCGGGTCGACAGAAACAATAATCGTGTTCAAATATTCAATCCCGGCTGGAGTATATCTCATGTTATCAATGGTACAGAATCGGGTCATGTCCAATTCTCTTTTCCTGAGGGTATTGCATTTGACCCACTGTCAGGTAATGTCCATGTTACTGGGTCTCGTTCCTCTTCAGTGACAGTCTTCACTTCCAGTGGACAGTTCGTTCGTCGTTATGGTGATGAGAAGCATACTCAGAGACCATCTGATGTAGCCATTGATCCATCAGGTTATTGCTTGGTTATTGATTGGTATAATGGCAGACTCTGTATTCGAATCCAGAGGAACATTCATTCATTCAGTGGTTGGGTTCTACCGTCCTTATGGTGTATCAATATCACCAGTTGATGGATCAGTATGGGTAGCTGATACAAGCAATAACAGACTAGTTATCTACTAACCCCTTGATTTATTAGTCATAATTTTGTTCATAGCTATAATAAAAATTAATTAATTTTAATTAGTTAATCATGCATAATTATGTCTTCATTATTATTGTTGTTGTTGAGAACATATTTGCTATCACTAGAGTAATGAATATTCTAGTCATTGTTATAGTCACTAACCGTATACATTATCAGTGTTTTTATCTATAGCGATACCAAACAGACAGTTCCCTCTTACCTTATAATCCATTCCACTAAACACCTGTTGGAACCTCCCTCGGGTATCGAATGCCAATACATACCCAAGCTGGCAACATAATATGACTATCAACTGATAGTGCTAAAGACAAGGGAATTGCTTGATGTGCCCACCATATCTTGCCCGAACCAAGTAATGAATTGACTATATAGAGACATGATTATAATTGTCTACTACATACAAATACCCTTTACTGTCCATTGGCCAAGTGCAATGTCTTGTAGTTCATTTCCTGAGGTATTCAGTTCCCCTCAGGCATATTTAATGGTATTTTTGTGTTTGAGTTGGTCATTGAAGACTTATACACAATTATATATTGATGCAATTGGCTACGAAAATATCACCTGTTCTCAAGTCAACCAGCCACATTTATGGGATGATTCAACAGACCATGCATGCACTTCTTTATTTACACCTCATTCAATGCACACTCTGTACGTTGTGATTTAGTTTTGGAGTCGATAAAGATCTGTTACTAGAATATGTTGGCCATCATTCAAATAGGTTCGAAAATGGACCACTACCTGTTGCTTCACCTGCTGTGGACTCTGCTGTACTACCGTATTTCCATGTATGAAACTTTCTTGTACCACCTGCAGTTTAATATATTGAGGTAGCTGTACCAGCTGATGTGGTTGTACCTGTTGTCAAGGTGGCTGTACCTGTTGCCTAGGCATGTAATTGTTGTTAAATCATTCACTGTGCGCTGAGATTCAGCCTGATGTCCAGAGGTAATTCTACCAGCTGAGATTATTGTATTTGAGGTGGTTGTACCTGTTGTTATACCAGATGTTAATGTGGCTGTACCAGAGGTGGTGGTTACCCCACACCTTTCATGTATCTTAACTCAACTATTCCATCCTTCAACTTAATGTTTCTCTAATTTAACTCGATATCAGCATTAATGTAAGGTTACAGGATCCTTGGATCTATACGTTAATCCATCCTGGCCTTTCCCTTTGGCTCCATAAGCTCCTCCTCCTGGCAGCACTGCACTCTAGCTTTAGGATAAGTTGTAAACTTATACACATGCATGATGTACTGTAACTAAATTTATATATGCTTTTTACACAGTAAGATAGCGTAAACTGTATTGGGTTAATCATGAATACCAAAAAAAATGGTTACCACACTTAGAACTCAAGAAATAACCAGCTTATATACTGCATATCAACAGCTAATACAGTAACACATCATGACGAAAAAAATGTATAATACAATAATACTTTCCTTAATTAGGTTCATTAGACATTATTAAATCAACCTTTTGAATTTTTTTTTTTTTTGCTGGCAGGGGCTGGTAAACATGGAATGTATTGACAATCCACATGTCTAAACCAAAGTTTAATTACTATAATCAAGGTTGACCACTCAGGTCACATATATACTCGGAATTGCATAAGACAGTGTATTGTATACCAAAAGCAAATACACATAGTATAACATCACAGAAAAAATGTAAATGCATGTACAATACTTTCCTCATCTCGTGTACATTATACAGTAAGTCCGTAATTACGCCCTTTGAATTTTTTTCAGACAATTGGGTATGCTGTACATGTATGTCATGTACTGTACATGCAATGTATCTTATACTGTAATACTACACACTGTACATTGTACATGCAGAGCAACTATAAATCCCTACAATTCTAAATGCATAAACAAGTATATACATTGACATGCAAACATGCATTAGCTATGCAATACACATCAAAATACACATAATTACTTAATAAAAAGGAAATCTTTTAAATACAGTGGGTATAAAAAGTAAACATCACTCAATATCGTAGTAATTCCAATGAAAAAAGCACAATGTAATAAAAAAAAGCAACCTCAACTTAAAAACAATTGTATGAACACTATGATTGCGTCCTTTGTGCATATGGTTTAGGCTTCACTGGAGGGGGAGGTTTTGGGCGACTCCTTGTAGATGATTCTTGATTACTTTTTGTAGCACTAACCCCACGTTTGGGGGGCACAGGAGGGACTGGCTTGGGCTTTATAACAGGTTGCTGCTCTGTGTTTACCTTGTGCTCCAGAGAGACGTTCTGCAGCCGGTTGTCATGTTCGTCAACGAAACTATCCTCGTATATTGAACTCAATATGCTGTCCTCAGGTGAGGTTTTCTCAAAATCAACCTGATCGTAAGCATGGCTGGAAATAAGCTGAGCTGTGGTTTCATCATCAGCTACTTCCTCGTATTCTACTTGCTGTTTTCTGGGTACTGTTGGAGATGTACTTGGAGACCTTTGTATATGAAAATGTAATCTATCACCCACCGGGTTATTACTGGAGATAGTGTTTGGGTTAGTACTGGAGAACATACCAGGAGTGGTACTGTTTGATTGCAATGTGCTGTACGATTCATCCACTTGAAGGTTATTAGTTTTCTTGTCACCACCACCACTGATGGATCTAGTGAAGGTGGAATACTCATCATGGTCGAAAATCCTCTCATCAGGTGTGTTTGTCACCTCAGAAGTTGAATTCAGTTTGCCGTACTCGTTTTCACTTGTGTCTTTTGCAACTGTACTTTCGCGTGCTAACTGAGAATACGGATTTTCATTCATCGTTAAGTCTGAGATTGGGTTGGGGGTAACCTCAGGTGGATTTTTTACACCCAGTGTGGAATACGAGCTGCTACCGCTCTCACTGGACTCAAATTCAAATTGCTTTGTTGTATTTCCTGTCCTAACCACCTTATCATAAGAGTGATTGATGGTCGTAGTCGACCTTGTTTGTTCAGTCTCTTTGTTTTGACGCTGGGTTGTTGGAGATTGCCGTGGTGATGGTCTAGGTGAGGGTCTGGGTGATCTAGTTGACTTACTCTTCTTCATGAACTTCGGGCTATCACTACCATCTAACTGGAACTCAAGACTCCCAGCGGAATCTGTGAGTCCTGAGCGACTGCTATTCCTGATTCGTGGCAAGGAACGAGTGCTACCTACGTTTTCATATCCTTTACTCTTTGTCATGGGGGAAACTGATCCAGGGGGTGGGGGCAAAGGAGGGGGTGGACTATCAGACGATAACATATCATCTGGGTCTTTCGAGAAGTCAAGTTGATTATATAAACCCTGTGGTAGGAACTCCTTGGTTAGGTCTGTTGGTTTAAGTGATGAGTAGCTGTCGTCAGCTTCAAAGTAATCACTGGTCACAATGTTAGCACCATTGGATGTGGTGGACTGTTTCTTCTCCTTAACCGAATGCCTAATTTCACCGAATCCAAGAGATTGCTTGTCGGATGTGGGTGATACAAGGATACACTTGGGATCTGTTTCCACATAGCTGTAATCATTGGAATTCATAGGTGGGGGGAGAGGGGGAGGTGCTTGCTTCAATGTTTTCAAACCTTCCATATCTGATGCATAAATATCCCTATGAACCGGCTGTATGCTACCAAGTGAAACAGATTTCCTTGTGCTTGCATGTGTATCACTCTGCCGTAGTGTATCATAGGTTTGTAATGGTGGTGGCATTACTGGTGTATTCGGTATAGACTTTCTGGATTGCTGATTGACTCTCACAGACCCATCAGGTATGTCACTGAATCCTGGTATAAGGTTCCTTGTATCAGTGCGACCACGAACTAATGTTACGTTATTACCAGAAGTAGTGGTAGGGGTGGAGTCTGCTGTAGGTGTTGATAATAAGTTGGGCATTGAATGTTGATTCGGACGAGGGATGGGTGGTAATGCCTGTATTATGAGAAAGGTATAGTCCATCACATAGAACAGGAAATATTGTTATGCAATTGATATAAAACATAAACATCACCCAATATTGTAGTAATTTCAATGAAAAAAAAGCGTAATGTGTGTTTTACCTGTTGTGATTTAGCATTTTTGGCCCGTTTCAGCCGTGCTAATCGGTCAATGACTGTTTCAAGTGTGTGAGTGATTAACACACTCTCTTGTGTACCGAACGTGAACACACCTTCACCAGTAGAACTACGACTGTATATAAAGCAAAGCAATAACGTCTTATAAAAATGCATAGTGGGCCGAGTTTCAATTGCACATTCAGTAAACTTGTTGGAATTGGGAAAAAAGGAGAAAAATGTTTTCAATAATTGTAAAATAGCATGTGTAATCGAAACCCAGCCTATAGTATACGAATATGATCTATAGCCCATATATACTCAATCATGCATGAATGGATCACAGGAATTTTATTCATTTGATTTGCAAAGCATTCATTATAATTAATGAGTTCACTGCATGTTGTGTAACAATTATTAGTAATGAAATTTCATGAAAACACCATTTCCACTATAAACAGGAACTTTATAGGTGGTGAAAACCATACAGTGCTATATTGTGTGTCCACAGTCAGCAGTTTAATTGTATTAAGTATGTACTATAGTACTCGTAATTATTTTAGCACTATATTACACACATGACTGTATACTATATAGTATATGAATGCATACTATTATCAGTAGTACAATTAATGTGATATTATACACAAGCTAGAACACCAGCTGCAATTATTATTAACCATTCAGCCCATGAAGCTACTGTATAGTGTTTTAGGCTGACCACATGGGATTTATTAAAAAAGAGCAAAACACGTTGCAATAGCATTTAGACTATAGATCACTAAAACTGAAAGCACCTTTAGCTCAAACTTACAAGTTTTAGTTGACTAAGTACAATCAATTAAGTATTACAAAAACATCGATTCTTAAAAAACTAATTATAATAAGCACTTAATTGTTTCCGAGAACTAAAACTATCAGTAAAAAAAAAACTAGCTAAAAAAATTAACTAAAAAAAATTTTTAAAGCAAGGTAAGATTGTAATACAAAGCACAATAATATAATTAACTCAAATACAATCAAATTTGGCATAACACTATGGTACATACACACTCACTTTTCCCTCATATGCGTATTATAGTGACACATATACTATAGTCAATACACTTTGCAGTGATTTAACAGGGCTGGCACACAATCTTCCAGCAATTATATATAGTAATTAGTACCACACTGAAAATGGCACCTATATACTAATACTAATTAAGTATTGAGTGCCAATAATACAAGCCCACACCCTCTATACTTAAATAGGACACCTCTGTATAGAAGCAACCACAGGACACCATGGCCTAGTACTAGTGTATAATTCAACCCCCTCTATGGCCCGTCTATTTTTAACACATAACTTAACTTAATTTTAATGGTCACCGTAAATGAGGTTTCATACGGTGTAGATATTAAATATACATAATGTACCACAGCTGTCACTCACAACTAACCTGCCAGCTATTATTTCCAATAATCCTGCTTTAGCCTTAAAAGATCTCAAGTGACCGAGCTTCCACCTTACAACCTCTGCCGTTTCCCCTTGTGTCCATACAATCAGAGTATCATCTCGAACCTCCAATATACCGTAACCATGGTAACTATACTGTGAGCATCTGTACACATTCACAGCAAACTGAATAAGATTACCTGCCAATACAACAGAACACAGCAGGTAATACATTCTTCCTCCCTTCAGCTATTTATAACATTTATTCCTGAATATAACAAGCTCTCCTTGACTAGCTTGAAAGAATATTATGAAATATAATGTTTTGACCTGCTGTTGGAGACCTGTGAAACGCGTTGAATTAATCCTATAATTTTTTTTTCCAAGCTAGATAAGGAAAAAGTTAATATAACTTGAATAATTAGTCTACTACTGGTATAACTCAAGTTTTAATGTTTATCTACTTTCAATGTTGTATATATTCTTTGGCTTGTTCCAAACTGATTACGCCATATCATGAGATAAAATCACAAGGAAACGGCTTTATTACAATGACAAACTAAAGCCCTTGAATAATAAACCAAAAGTGCTAGCTGGCTGGCTGCAGCAATCAACAGCATTGTATATTCAATAATAATTATCATGTAACACTGCATTTATACACGTAATGTCACTCAGCGCAGTTTATAACCATGTTTAATAACCAGGTCAGCCAGTTTGAGGGATGCCATGCCCTTGGTTAAGGATGGAGGAATAATTATTTTGTTACATAATCACTTCATTTGCTTATTTATATTATTCTGCACTGCATGACTATACCTGAATGAGATCTGCGGAAAATGATTGATTATGTTGCTCAAAATCACAATAGAAACTTAGACTCAGTAGTCCCAGTATATGAGAGGGTATACTAACAATTAAACTGGTTAATAAATGGCAATGCCACTGTGCAATGGGTCTATACTCCTACCTGTGCATGCTGTGAAAATATTTAGCATGGTTGAGTAGATATAGTGTGAAG
>JAYJLX010112650.1:0-19283 GCA_036873525.1 Chalinula nematifera
CACAGCGGCTTGTAAACAATTTAGCTTGTATTTAGCTGCACGGTTGACTGAACATCATTGTCTACTACTGATAACATTTTTAGCAGCTGCCTCAACCTGACCCAGGACTTAAGTTACCTGTGCTTTAGCAGATCTCCTATTTGATTAACGGTCCTCGTGACAACTGCCCTTTAAGCCCTTCGAAGAGCCCATTTTCGAGCCAACTCTGCCGTCTCCAGATAATCTAAATCAAATTACAAATGGAGAAACCAAACTCGAGTTACAGAAGTTAGTGCTGGCCTTCCTGGATCCTTAGAAAGAAGGGCTACTTGTTGTCGTTTCAGACGGTATATACAACGAACAACTGTCAGATCAACTGGCGAAGGACTATACTGACGACAAATATTGGGATGTCACTGAACCCGGGACCTTCCGAGGCCCTAGGGGCAACTTGTTGTCACTTAAGACGGTATGGCGAACGACCGTCAAGCTCAACTCCAAAGTCCAATCCGTTATGATTCGTTTCTTTCGAACACCTTCCCAGCGATCCGGCTCGGTGGACCATGTGATATATCTGCCTTTCTTTTATATTCTCTCTCTGGGGCAGATCCTTGTATATCGTGGGATGGTGAACACTCAAGGGGCAACCTCTACTTAGTCTGGGGACCCACCCATTCGCAACGAGGAATGGTCTGGCCAAATGCGTACACACATCTTGTCACCGTAGCACGATTTCATTGTACACTTTGATCTACCAAAAGTAGGCGTTAACATAGGCGTTGGTCATTAAAGATGGAAGCTATAGTTAACCTAGCCTGGAGACCACGCCCTTTCCCGCACACAAATGATGAGCGGTTTAGCGGTGTTACAGCAACCTCTTCCTTATGACCACATTCAATAGCTGCTACAAGATGCATGCATGCCTCATGATATACGGACTATCTTTTACTAAGAATTATTCACCTGGAGGTGGTGGGGTCACGTATTGCTTCAATTGGCTCACATTAACCTTGCTTTTCAAGATTTCGTTACTACTTGTACACTGGAGTCTTGCACAACCATATGATGAGATTTCAAGCACTTTATAGGGGCCCATCCATGTATCTTCATGTTTGTGTCCTTTTTTGGTCCTCTTCTTCATGTTAAGTTTCAACACAAGATCCCTTTGTTTAATGGATGACTGCTGGATACCTTTGCGCGCCTTGTATTGCTTCTTCTGCAATTCTTCTGAACTCTCAATATTATGAAGCACAGTTGGAAATACTTGATCCCGAATAGAAGCAAGGTCATTTAGTTTCTTCTCCATGACTTCATCATCTGCGGGCTGCTGGTGGTTGATGTCTTGCTGTGTAGGAGCCTCAGATTTTTGAGCCTCAGATTTTTCAACCTCTAAAGGTAGACAAGCTTCCCTTCCATGCATGAGAAAAAAAGGCGTATGTTTTGTAGTCTGATGAACAGCAGTTCGAAAACTGAATAATACTGAGCCTACCATCTCATCCCAGTTCTCTTGGGGATCTACACAAACTTTGACCAAGGACCTAAAATGAAGCACATATAGCATGCATAACATGTATACACATGCAGGCATGCAATATATATCACGTATATAGCTTGTCCTCGTATGGCACTTGATATGCATGAGTTTTACTTTTTCAGTGACTGATTGGTTCTTTCATCTAGGCCATTTGACTGTGGATGATATGCTGATGTAATCCTGTGCTTGACATTAAAACATGACTGTAAACCTTCATTTATCTTATTAAAGGCAAAAAAAAGATGCATGCCATGAGTTAAATTTTATACTGACCAGTAGAAAATATTACTATACATTAACGTGAAAGTATATAACTGATGTACGCATTGATTATACACAGCACTATACCATACATGCATATTTGCTATACTGCATGCCACTTGATAGAGATTACCTCATTGACAAATTCTCGACCTTGGTCTGTGATAATACTCTTAGGAGCACCATGCCTACAGTAGGAGGTGTAAATTGCTCTACACACACTGTCTGCTGTTTTGTCTTTCAATGGGAATGCCTCTATCCATTTACTGAAATAACAGGTCATAGTAAGGAGGTACTGATTGCCACTTTTTGACTGCTTTAAGGGCCCTATTAAATCCATTCCAACCAATTCCCACACTTCAGGAGTGACAGGTATGGGCTGAAGCTCTCGGCATAACTGTTGCAGAAGGGGTTGGAGTCTTTGACAACGATTGCTTTTATCATCTATATACATGAGTAATAATAAATTTTGAGTCAAGTATACTGATGTGCATGCAAGCATGCACTAACTATATGTGATATACCGCTTATAATTTAAACTATATATTCATGCTCTAATTACCGTTATAAACCACTATTGTAATATGCTAACCAGATTATTCACTTCAACATATTGATTCAGCCAATAGTACCGTTGCTTTATCTTCTTGATTGTTTTATCTCGCCCAAGATGTCCACCGGCTGGACTACTATGGCATTCCTATAAGGCCGGGCAAAAAAAAAAAAAACAAAAAGAAAACTTATGAATCATCATTGTTGAAATTAAAGTGTGCTACGTCACATAAGTGCTGGGATCATGGTGATGCATGCATGCAAGTGTATAGCCATATATTAATGCATGATGATGGCCTCTATGATCAGTGATACTGAGTGCACCACTGATGATTATCCAGTCATGCATGCACTGACCTCAAAAATTCGTTTCTTCTCATCGTCTCAAGCGATAGCTAGCCTGTGTTTCCCAGCCTCCTTGGCATAGTACAGTCTTCCGTCACGAAGGATAAAGTCTTTGGCTCTTTTCCTGAAATTACGCTTCTTTGAAGGACTAAGATCAGCTGGATAGGCACCATCTCCGAGGTAGGCAACAAAGCTTTGAGCAATCTCCTCATTCCAATGAGTGTGTTCTGGTGTAGTGGCACTACCTGTTGCGGGTGTATGTTATGTTGACTGTCATTTTCTATCTCAGGCTCTCGACATTCCTTTTGACTGTCAGTTTCCATCTTATAGTCTCGAGACAAACAGGTCCAGCTGCTGCTGTTCAGGGATCTTTCGTGCTTACACATGCATGTGTTGGGCGTAATGTGTAAATTTGTGCAGTTTATAAATTATTCTGCGCAAATCATGAATTCCTAAACCGCACAACCATTTGTAAATTGTCGCGCATTTTATCAATTCAGACGAGCAGGGGGACAATTTGTAAATTCATAGCGCAAAAAGCTGCGCATTTTATAATTCCAAGTCTTTACATGCAGGTATACTAGTTGTGTAATCAGTCATAACTTATACCATGCATGAGTACTGAATCTCAGTGTGCCTGGCCAGTTTACTGTAGATATGACTGCCAGCCAATGATCAGAATGCACGCGAAGGGTTAGATATGGAATGTTATCATACCGTCTGATATAGTTTCAACAAAATATCATTGGTGAAAAGTTTTCATTATATTAAAAACTGATTGTAACCATATATATGCACATGAACTGACATATAGCGACTGATGCCATATACTATATGTATTATACCGTAATTCCTCTATAAATTCGTCATATTAAATTTTGAACAACTAATTTTAAAACAAATATTTAGAGGTAAAATGAAGAAATCTAGCCACATGTGACTATTTTTGACGAAATTAGAGGCTTTTATAAAAGTGTGGGAAAGTAACAGAATTAAAAAGTTACCTGGTTGTAGTAGTTTTTCTGGGTTTCTTTGTCATGAAGCAAAAATCAAAAGGTACAGCAGCAGTAATTTTAAAACGAAATTTTAGAGTACTTCTGAAGAAATTTTCAACCAAATAATTATTTAATTTCGAAATTAGAGGCACGAATTTTTAGAGGAAATACAGTAATTCTATACATGCATGCCATGCTTGTGTGCTTCTCAATTGGGTTCAGAGTAGTCGGCCACAGGTAGCTGTGTTACTGAGTGTTCATCATAAAGATTGGTGGCATGTCTTCATTCAGTTCAGTAGCTGAGGCTAATCTTCCATGTCAGGATAAACTGAGCCTACTGACAAAGGAACTGGACGCCTCGCCGGCTGACTATATAAACATAACTCAGTGACTTGAGCTCAGCATCCCGGCATATTGGCTGGCATGCGACACATAATGCACCTTTAGGAAGCAATACACTGATCTGCAGCAATAGTCTATATCACTGTAAAGAGGTCTGGCAGTTTTCATGGCTATAAGCGGCATGGACTATACTGAATAGAATCATCACAGTTCAAAGTCTTCATAAGACACAGACATACACTGAAAACTTTAATTGATCTTATCAGTTTATCCTAGCAAAACTGATAAGCAAGTTAAGCGAACTGAATCAAGTTAGAGCACTGGCTCAGTAGCCTTGAGTTGTCCGGGTTTTGGACTGAGTTGTCTGTCAGTCAGGTAGTGGCCTTGTCACCCGCTTTCAAAACTGATGGCTTTCAGTATAACTCATCAAGTGCCCAGCCTCGACTGAGCTCATCAAGTGCCTATGCCACCTAAGAAATGGTCTCAGCTTGCTGTTTCCTTATTTTTACTAAGTAGTTTTTCTTCTTGAGCTTCTTTCATCACTTTGGTTCAGTCACACGGAGCGGAGGACACTGGAGGCCGCGCCTGGGGTGGAAACATTGCACAATTTATAAAATGTCGTGCAATTTATTGATTCATAAATTGCGCTGCACAATTTATAAAATTAATGATCGTTTCCACAAATAGCGCCCAACACATGCACACTGATGCTAGACGCGTATTTTGCTGCGGGGTCCGCTATGCGTCCGCCCAGTGAATTGGGCCCCACATGGATACAATTTCACTAGTGATTTAGTACCCCCGGGTACCACATCTACGGGGGTACCAAATCCCTGTAACAGCGAGATAAGGGCATGGTACAACAAGTGAGAGGTCATGTTCTCGTCGTTAGATTCTGACGACGATGAATATTCATGAGTGCGGTTAGTAATCACTTTGAAGTTGCTGATAATGGAGGAAAGGGCAAGATACTTGTCCGGATTTTGAACTCTGTAAGGAGTGTAGACGCAAGCTATTGCTTGTTCTCAACGCCCAGGATCTCTTCCTGATTTTTCCAACATCATTTGATAAATCTACCACTTAGAATCTACCATGCAATTTCTTTATTACTGGAACAAGAGCCATCACTTTTTGTAGTGGTCTATAGTGTCTCCATTTGTTAGTCTAAGCATCACTTCGCATGCAAAAATGTAAGTATACGTGTCGTATACATTGGAGACTCTTCTGTAGAGCCTGATTCTGTGTGAATTTCCATTATCGGCAACTTCAAAGCGATTACTAACCGCACTCATGAATATTCATTGTTGTCAGAATCCAAAGACGAGAACATAACCTCTCACTTGTTGTACCAGGCCCTTATCCCGCTAAACCGCTCATCATTTGCATGCGGGAAAGGGCGTGGTCTCCAGGCTATAGTTAACCAAACTGCCCTAAAGTTAGGCTATTCGTTCTTAAAACCAGAGCAATTGGACGTAGTTTTGCATTTCGTAAGAGGGATGGATTGTTTTATGTTTTCATAAATCTGTCATTTTTAGATTGTAGCCAATGCAACAGTTTCCTGCATGAAAACCATGTAATTAAAAAGCAACACTGATTAGCGTCACAAAGACAGCTTATGCTAGCAGACCTGATCTCTTTGAAAACGAATTCAGAGTAACCAGAACTCAGTGAGTCATACACTATGACACTCGCCTTGCTCATATCAATCTCCTGTGTTTCAAAATATAGTGCTGAATATGCCAAATATGCCAAATAATGCACATCATACAATACACTTACACAAAGCATCCAATGTGCGTTGGTACAACAAGGCAATAGAATGTGTGAGCACGTCCTCCAATCAAACGGACAAAACTACAATATTATTTTTATATATAAAAATATTAATATTAAAACTGCATGATTTTTTACCTTAAAGTAGGCATCCATATTAGTTAGATTGTCATGTGTTAGCTTTACAAACACTTGTGAAGGTAGTACTTTGGATATGGGCTGCCGAGATGCTAATGAAATGAAGAGATTAATGATCTAAAGGAATAAACATCAGCAGCATTATTCATAGTTTTTAAGTATAGCCAAGAACTGTCATAAATCACTGACATTGTCATCCAACCATTTCCCCATAGCAATGACTTTTATGTCCTTGTAGTTTAATACATAAGTATTCCAAGAAAAAACTATGCCATCTGCAATGAACCATATAACAAATTAATCACTGAATTACTCAACAGAATTTATATTGAACTGATACCTTCTCCATATAATTCTACTGTAGGAGGAAAGTGAGTGACCTACATGTAAAAGTTCATAAAAAAAGACGAAATATTATCATAATGCAATGGTATACATCATGTATTGCTGTTTAGAACTAACATCAACAGTCTGTGGTTTTCTACTACTGTATGTGACGTCAACTTGCTGTGGTCGTCCTCATGTAATTCAGTGATCTTTCCTATGGCTGAAATGAAAAGCTTGCTCTTAAATTTTTTGGATGCCACATTAATTGGCAAGCTAAATAAATTTTTTGCTTAACCATGTGTTGTTAGATTGCAGCATTTCCTTTGTAAGCAAGCTTGTTTCTTTTTACCTGGCCCCCCAAATTTAGGCTTATCTAAACAGAACATACATGAACCACAATCTTTTGTCATTTTACATCCTTTGCATAGGCCACATCTCTTCCGTCTCACATCTATAGGAAGTTCATGCCATATGAGGGTATAAATGTAATAATTATAAGCAAGCATTCCATGCATGGCATACTTCCAGCTTCAGCTCTTGCTGGTTTTGTACTTTGCATCACTGGTAAAGCCACTTTTGAGTCCTGTTTCATTCGTTTGGATGCTGATTCAATTAAGTCATCATTTTGGCTCACAGAAGAAGATGGGCCCTATAATATGAAAGTATACTTCACAATTAAAATACAATTTATTCCTCACTCTAACTTGCATCCATCAGCAAGTCAGGCTGATTGCAGCTCAATTTCCCCAGATGGCACCTGGAAGTACAAGGCTCCTTTCTTTTACGGCAAGAAAAATTGCCATTGGCGAACTCCGCCTTTTTGCAATCACAGTTGCTTCCATTAAATTCATTTTTAGGATTAACCAATATAGAAGCTTCCCGCAACGATATCATTGGTAGTTCTTTCCATCCATCTACTTCAAGTTGCTGTACTTTTCCTTCAAACGATTCCAAATCTCCTTCTCCAAAACAAGTTTTCAATACACCAAATTCACACCTATATGCAGCACATGCATAATAATGTATGTCAGTATGATATAGCTGTACAAAATTGCATGCTTATATACTATTAATACATGTGTATGGACAGATATTAACCTCAAACGATAAATTAAGGTGCAGTTTTTGCCAAGTTTTTCAACTATCACACACACCAACCGATGGGCATCAGTATAGGTTTGATCAATTCTTGGTATGCGCACACTGACACAGTCCCCTGTACTAAACCCCATGATCTTCTTTTTGGATTTTGAGTACTTGGATATCATGTGATCAGCATTTGCACGATATCTAGCATCAGCTTCTTGTCGAATAAGTAAATGTTTGGCAGATGTTTACAATAGTTCTGAAAAAAAAAGCAATGCATGTAATAATCACATTAAAGAATCTTTTATAGCAAGCACAGCCGCAAATGTTTTCTTTACTTGTCTTAGTAACAGCAGTGATGGAAGGATCAGTAGTGTCCGGAGCCTGAGATTTCATGCCCACAACAGTAGGAGGTATGGGTGAAGGATCAGTATCAATGGAAAAATCCACAACAGTTGGTGGGTCAATGGTGTGGAGAGGTGGTGTGACAGGTGGATTGTAAATAGGGGTTTCCATGACAGCTGGATCAGTTGGTGGGTCTCCACTTCTGACAGGTGCAGGAGGTTTCATGACAGGTGGAGGTTCCATGATAGGCGGATCAGTTGATGGGTCAACGCTGAGAGATGACATGACGGTGGGTCAATACTGAGAGATGACATGACAGGTGGGTCAATGCTGAGAGATGACATGACTGTGGGTCAGTGCTGAGAGATGACATGACAGGTGGGTCAATGCTGAGAGATGATGTGACAGGTGGGTCGTCAATAGCTGGAGGGTCTCTGATAAATAGATCAGTTGGCGGGTGAATGCCGAGAGGTGATGTAACAGATGCAGGAGGTTCTATGACAGGTGGAGGTTCCATGATAAGTGAAGGATCAGTTGGTGGGTCAGTGGTAAGAGGTGACGTGACAGGTGGATCATCAATATGAGCTTCCCTAACAAGTGGATCAGTTGATGGGTCAATGCCAAGAGGTGACGACATGACAGGTGGATTACAAATAGGAGCTCGAGGTTTCGTGATAGATTAAGGACCAGACGGAGTGACCTGTTCATCATTTGAGTCATCTATATCATGTCATATAAACAGAATACAGAACAAATTTTTTTTTTTTGATTCTTTTATTATATACAACACTGACCATTTACTAAAAGGTCTTCTACGTCTTCTTCATTGATTATAGCTGATGTCACTCCAGGAAATGGACTCTGCCGAGCTGGCTGACCAAACACAAGCTCATATGGCGTGCTCTTCATAATCCCATGAACTGCTGTGTTCAACTGATCTGCAATGGACACGACATAATGCAAGCATGTTCATCCTATATGTACAACCATACATGTATGTGCATGTGCATGTATGTTGCGGGGGAACAGAAACTAACACTGAATTAAAGGGAGCCATTCCGACCAAGGTGGATAGTCTGTATTGTCATCGGAGTCTTGTTTTGCTTCCAATAAGCGTACACCAAGAAGTCTCTCCACCATTCTGTTTCCTTGCTCTATAAGTCCTTGGCATTTTGGATTTCGAGGTCGTCCATTCACAATGGTCACCTGGCCTGACCATTCCTTGACTACAGCCGTCACTACATGATTAACGAATTCGTGACCATTATCAGAGTGAAGAATTTTGAGAGTTCCAATGTAGTTGAACACACGATTTTGAAGGTTTAATGCTACCTCAGACCCAGTTTACTGGCACAAGGGGAACAAAACATGAAACTTTGACCAGTGGTCCATATAGTGGCCAATCCATTTATACGTCCCATCTGGCCTATGTCGCATATCTATTAAATCAATCTATAAAACATGAAATATTTTATGACGGGCAATCATTGTGCATGCGATGCGTGCATTGTTTCAATTTACTTGGCCTCTGGTCATAAACCCTAATGAAATAATGAGTTTCAGTGGAGCTCTCGTAGCTTGTTACATGACAGACAAGGCAAAGACTCACAAACTTGTCTACCGCTGATCATGGAACACATTTGTATAGCTTTCCAACTTCTACCAAAGTTTTCTTAGTACCAATGTGACCTTTGCTGGTAGCATGAACTTCATTGATGATTTCGAAGAAGTCCTCGACAAATGCCACTCTTCTCCAACCTCGTAAAATTGTTGTATCATTTTCATTCTGACAGATCACACTCATGCATATGACGATGCGATCATGCAATTGAATAAATTAAATTGATGATATACATGTGTGGATGCTTATCATGCCAATATCCTAAAATCAGTGCTGCCAGTGGAACACTATGATACCAAAACCAAGGAACTCAGCACGTAAAAATCACCAGCTGATTCACTGATCATGAGATAATCACAGTATACTAAGCTAGGTGTCATGCACGTACATACTTTACTTACAACACACTATATAGCTGCACTATCGCTATGGCACACATGATTGTTTCACAGCAATATTGCTCAAGTCAGTATACCTCATTTCTTGCTGGTAGGCACAGTACATCTTTAAGGCCCAGAGCATTGTAAGACAAAAGTTTAAATCCCCTTTGTTTCACCCAGTGCCTAAACTTTGGAGAGTAATCTTTTGCCACGTCAAGGTTCATCAAAACATTCTTAATTCTTCGTCCTTTCTCCACTAAATAGTTTTGCTTCCTGGACGGTCTCCATCTATAAACTTAGCACTACAAAATGTTGTGAATTCTGCCTTATGGTGACTGTCTGCCATCATTGGTAGCCAGCTGGTTTTCGAGTACTAGAGTGACCACGTGTGCGTATCGTAGCCATGGCATGGGTAAACATAGCTGCGCATGCTCATTTTGGGAATTATTCAAAGTTTGCATTCCAAAGCAGGAATTCCAGGTTTACGTTGCACAATTCCTGTATTGCGCAAATTCGGTGGTTACTAAAACACATACCAGATAAAACACAGACCAGACCAGACCAAACGTATAAAACACAGACTCTAACCCTAACCTTATTACACGCCCACGGTATGGTCTGGTGTGGTCTGTGTTTTAAAAAGCTCCCGCAAATTCCTAGTTAGCACGAAACATGTACGTGCGGTCGCGCGCCACATACACGTGTGTAACCACACCCCTCACGAAAATTCATACAACGAAATTTAACTTTTAAGACGGTCCATGCAGAAAACACGAAATTTGTTCCCACAAAAACTACAGTGTGACAGTAGTATAAATTTGATATAGCACTCTCACCCATATTGTAACTATTATGACATTATGTATAATTATTGTTATTTTATATTTAGGTTAAACAAAACAATACGAACGATAGTTGGAACACAAAGTTGATGTTGTGAAAAGTGATGCCTTGTCTATTATTTTTTTTATAATAAAATTATCAATTTATTGTTAGTTTTTTATGTTATTACAAGATTAATCTGTTACATGGCTAAGCATGTACATGTACTAAATGAGCTATTCTAAATGTTCAGTTAACCCTTGCAGTAAATTTAACCTGCTGTGTAGGTCTATACCTGTAGAACGGTGTAGGAGGTCTGTGGCACATTTCTGCTTATTCTACTGCACACATCATCAGATACGTAGTGTGCTTACCTAGCACTAAAATTTACCTTAGTGATTTTTTTTATTACTTTGCAGTAGCAATTGACCACAATGGAGCTATAATATAAATTGGCTTTGTAAATGGTATCAGTCATGCAATTTAATTATAACTAAATCTTTATTAAATTTCTCATTCATGCCTTTGATATTGGAGTGGCTTTTTTAATAAACAGTCAGAGAAAGTATAATTATTAAGGAAGACTATCATTGCCGCTGAGATTCCAGGCACAGACGTATTTTGGTGACCATAGTTATGGACTCAACAAGTCTTTCCAAAAGGTCTCAAATGAAAAGAACACACAGCTTATACGTCAACCTGTAATGTGATGGGTGTGGCTTTGTTGGACAATTCATTTTACATAGCATATCTATTGCATCCAAACATATAATGTACTTAAGTAATAATGGTCAGAGGTGCTCACATGTCGATAAGGTTTGGTGTGACAAATTTTTTGATGCAAAACAGCATGCCATCCCTACTGAATAAAGGTTATCTATGATTTAATTATTGCAGAGTTTTTTAAGTCACTCAGGCCACATATGCACAGCTATAGTGCAAATTATATCTGATGGGGAAAGGGCTTGTGATATAAAGGATTATACTTCACCATGCAGCAGCTATTACATGTATATCAATAATTATGCATATGTAGTATCAGCGTAAATCACCTGTATGTATGTTCGTGCTCGATAACTAATTGGGAAATTAAAATTGTTGAACAATATGTGACTGGATTTCAGAAAAAAGCGCTTAATAATTATTTATGATTTAAATTAATGTATTGAGTAATGGTGGAAAATAACTCGAAAATATATAATTGTGTAATTCTCGTACGATCCACTGTTTTTTTCAGGGATATAAGTATACAAGTGCTATTTTGTCAAATCCGGTTACATACATGTATGTGCCAACCATTTCACATTTCACATACCATGCATGCAGGCAAAGTATCCATGCCCAAGCAATTTAAAAAAAATGATGATGAATCTACATAGCTACATAAGTATGTAGAGCTAGAAATCACGTATGCAAGAGAAGCCTGTTTGCTTTAGTTTCACCACCCAAATAGTATATTTAAATTGTACAAACAACATCATTGAATAATACGAATAATAATAATATTGATAATTATTATTACTACACAGTATAATAATTAATAATAATAAGGTGTATCATGTATTAGCACAATCATGTTCACAAAATCAACAGACAAATATATCTCTGTGAGAGATAATACAACTAAAAAAAAATCTATGAAATAGCTAATTAACGTAATAACTGTTTGAAAAAAAAAAAACGAAAAATAAATTCGTTGATAATTTAAATATTTCCTATGTCATTAGTCACAAAATGTCGTTAAATGTCTTCATCTTCGTCTGGTAAAGATTCATTGGACAGACTCATTGGACTAGGTCCATGACGTCCAGACCCTTTACGACCAGATCTGGACACACCAGACCCAGCAGACACAGTCAAAGAACGACGACTAAAACAATAATAAACACACTTAATGATCAGCTATACAATGATTGCTAGTATACTATGAGGACATGGTCAAATAGACACTACACATGTAGAATAGGTTATAGAATTACTACTATACAGTAGTACGTACCTAGCTGATTTACTCCTTAATTCCCGTTGAAGTGTCTCCACTTGATCACTAGTTTCATCCAGTTCACGCTGCACACGCCTTTTGGCAGCTGCAAGACGATTATTGTCCTCTTCCATTTCCTCCAGGGCACGTTTCATTGACCTCACTCGACTGGCATTCTTATCAGCCTACATAGATAAATCACATTAAAAAAATACCACTATACTTGTACATGTAGGAACTACAGTAGTTAACTCAGACTTCATTAAACAAGCATTTGTACCTACTTGGAAATGATTCTAGCTACAATGTACCTCCATACCTGTTGTTTGTATTGATCAGCAGCTTTCCTTTCTTCCTCAATAGAGGCAAGCATCTCTTTCATCTTTTTGTCTTGCCTTCGGAGAGTTCTCTTGGACTGAGTATATTCTCTAAGTATGAAAGGTATTACATGCAAACATGTAGATCTATAGCATTGTATGCTGGTTACAAAGTGTATAAACTGAATGTACTGTGCCGTGTATAGTTATACACTGTAGTTATTAATATTATGTGTTACAGTACTTTTGAGTTGAATCAAGTTCATCTTCCAGTGACATGACACGCGATTCCATTGCAGACAGCTGTGCCTTCATCTTCTTAACACCAGCATTCGCAGCTTCCTCTAGTTGCTCCCGAAGCTCTTTAACCTATTAGTAGACAACATATACACATACATGTAGTGACACAGGATACATGTACATGTACATGTAGTACAGACACTAAGCCCATATACAGGTACATAATGTGATAGCAATACATGTACATACAAAAGTACATGTAATGCGTACAAATAAGGATACATGTAAAGAACATTTGTGCATAAAATATTTAAGTGAAGAATTGCAGTGTACAGCACAGTACATGTACAGTACATGTACCTGTTTCTCAAGAGATGACTTAGTACTCTCAGACTGATTGAGGCTCCCTTGAAGTGAGGACACTTCAGTGGTTAGGGTGTCAACCTGTTGCAGGGCCTTGCGAGCCTTGTCCAGTGTAGCTTCATTATTATTCTGTTCCTCCTCGAGTTCTTCCTCCAATGCATGAAGACGATTGTCAGAACGACGCTTCTCTTCATTCAATGAATTACTATACATACAAATACATGTATAACACATACAGTAGTTGTACATTATCATAATACATGTAACATGTACGGTATAGTGTACTCCACCCCTCGGAATAAATATCTATTTCCTAGAAGGCTACTGTACGTGCATGTACACGTACGTATGCTAGTACATGCACTATTCGTACCCAGCATGAAATATTGTGCGGTATTTATAATTCTATTTTTTTACTACACAATAGCTAGTGCATATACACATTGTATATGTAGTATGCGATGTTCTTATTACTGTAAGCTGCAATACATGTACATGTATACTGAAAGTCAATACACTTTCCTAAAAAGCTAATTGAGTACAAATTTTTTTTTAAAGCCGATCAACGTGCATGTGTCAATGGTCTTACAGTTTTGATGATAAAGTGGTAACTTCATCTTGCAATTCATCCTTTTCAGATTGCGCTGATCTACGGGATCTTTCAGCAGATTGAAGTTCCTAATACACACAGTAATATTCAATCAAAGCGTAACTGACAGTAAAACACAAACACACGAGCAGTACATAAATGGTAAAATGGTCAAAATTATTCTCTCATGTATGTACATGTACATCTTCAGTAATATACGGTAATTTACACATGACACTGTAATACTGACCTCTTGAGTATGAGAAAGGTCTCCTTCCAGATTCCTAACTTTCTTTTCCAAGTCTTTCAATTGTGATGACATTTGATCAGCATTCTTCCTGGCATCATCAGCATCCAGCTGAGCATCTTTTAACTGAGACTGCACTTTACGGTATTGTTTTAGGGCGTCATCTCGTCCTTTGGATTCATTCTCTAATTGGTTTTCCAGTTCCATTATTTCTGATTCCATTTTCTTGCGAGTAGAGACAGCACTACTTCGTTGTTTCTTTTCCTCTTCAAGTTGATTTTCCAACTCACGCAACTGTGAAGTTAGCTTACGGCGCAACTCTTCCAGTTCTTCTTCTTTCATTTGAACTTTCTTGTCAGCTTCATTCTTAACAGCTTGAAGATTCACCTGTATAATATGATTATAAGCATTTATGCAGTATACTACATACAGTACATTACATGTACATGTACAAGTACTGTAGTATATACATGTAAATGTACTTACATGCACACAGTGTCTAATAGTTAAAGCATGGTTCACAGTGCTATACCGGGATTTAATAGCACGAGGGGTGTGGTCGAGAGGGCTGATATAGCACAAGGCGAAGCCAAGTGCTATATCGGTGCTTGACACCACAACCCGAGTGCTATTAAATCACGGTATAGCACATGTGAACCATGCTTTAAAATGTTTATAGTATTGTGAAGGTGCATCAAAAGTGCTTGATAAGACATCGAAGAGAAGAAACTTGCGTTGAAAAACACGAGGTGAGTCTAAGTTCAAGTTGTGCTTCTGGCCACGAGTGCTATACATGTATCTTGTAATATTTCGATGAAACTTTGCCCACGAGTTTTATATTGAGTGCAGTTCCGGCCACGAGTTCTATATCCAGTGCCGTTCCAGCCACAAGTTTTATATCGAGTGAAAAACATTCAGTCAACAGTTCCATACCGCAAAAAAACGAACGGTCAGTGCTTTTGATATACCCACACAGTATACTATAAACATATATATGTACATGTACACTACATGCATATACTTGTGTGCAGTAACAATAATAATATCAAATCTAACCTCAAGCCGGAGTCTGGCATCCTCAGCAACTTGCAATTCATCCTCTGTTTCCTCAAGAGCTGTCTTCATCTCCTCTACCTGGACTTCAAGCAGTTTCTTTGCTTTCTCTAACTCATGAACCTATTGTAAAACATACATGTATATGTACATGTATGAACTAATATAACAAAATGAACATACGTTCTTTCCAACATCATCCTTGCTTTCAACCAATGCATCTCTCTCTAGTTGAAGGTTCTTCCTCTGTCTTTCAATGTCATCTAGTTTGTCCTTCAGGTCTTCCAGTTCTCTGGTCTGGGAGAGGGCCTTGGTCTCAGCTTGTCTTGCTCTCTGTTCAGCTTCATCTCTTTCATGTGCATTTCGCTCCGCCATTGCATGTTCATCAGACAGTTGCTAAGATATCGGAAGATATGTACAAGAATGATATAATTCTACAGCAATCAAAACAAAATCACTAACTTGATCAAACTTTTTTTGTTTTTTCTCCAATTGAACAATCTGTTGCCTTTGTTGTTCAAAAGTGATGTTAATGTCGTCAAGCTAAAGAAATGGATTTAATCAATTACAGTACATGTTTACATACAAAATGTACATGTACATGAATGTGTGCTAAATGGAAAAGTCATGGAAAATTCCAAACGCAAATTTCGACAATACAAGTACATGTAGTTTACCAGTCACTCTACAGTACATGTACACCCATGTGGATAGGGAAATTTAAAACACCATCAGAAATTTTTTATACATGTAAAACACTGTGCTGTACAATCAAAATTTCTATCTTAAAAATTTCGTTCACAAATTAAGCTATATATTTACGTAATACATATCGAAATTTCTAAATGCATCACTACTTGTATGTACATGTACAAACCTGCGCAATTGTATTATACTCCAATACAAGTACACACATACATCCTGTATAGTGTACATTACAAACCATACATGTACATGTACGTACATGTATATCCTCACTTCCTCTTGAAGCTTTTTCTTGGATTTAGTCAGCTTCTGGTTCTCAGACTGGAGTTCACTGATGTGTTCCTTCAATCCATCAAGATCTTTGTCTTGCCTCTTTTTGGCAGCCATTAAGTCTTCAAGTTGAGCAAAGTCTTCATCTGCTTTACGCTTGGCCTCTTGAAACTAATTGAAATGATATAAAAATAGAATAAAGAAAATGAAAGAAATGGCAGCTAAAAGAATGAAAGTACTTGTTGGGTCATTTGGGCCAGTTTGTTCTTAAAGGCATTTTTAGCTTCTTCTTCATCTTCAAGTTGCTGAGTCAGCTGTTCAACATCATCTTCAGCTTTCTTCAGTTTATTACGAGCAGCAATCTTTAAACGACTCTCTTCATTCAGATTATCCTTATTAGTGTAACAACCAATGAATAAACAATATTATTTAGTACAAGGACTATACCTGAAGCTCCTGTAACTGCTCTTTTAAACCTTTATTGGCTTTTTCAGCTGAGTTAGATCTATTGTCCAACTGCTCCACTTGAGATGTGAGGGAAGTGACTTCATTCTATCAATGAAACATTACATTTATGTTCACCTACTGTACATTTTTATATTTACATGTACATGTTCTGTACAAGTAACATTACACATGCATTGAACAATTAAAACACATTCAACAAAAAAAGAATTGAATCACTTTTTTACCTTTAGCTTATCATTTTCATTACTCAGGTCCTGAACTCGAGCATTAACCTCAGCTAATTGAGCCTGTGCCTCGCTCAGCTGGGACTCCACACCTCGTCTACGTCTCTCACTCTCACTTAAAGATGTTGTAGCATCCTTCAGATCTGCTGTAAGGGTCTCCCTTTCTCCTTCAAGACTAGCCTTGGCCTTCTCAAGGTTCTGTTTAGCCTGTGAAATTTTACATAACAAACTATAAATAGTGCATATTAATCAACATACAGTATATGTACTGTACATACATGTAAAAAAATTAAAATATACATGAGGTACATGTATTGGCTTAATCAACACAAAAAAAAATAAAGTATACATGAACAAACATGTACTGGCTTATGTACTGGCTTCAGGAGGTTGTTTATCCTAATCTTTGTCTCTCCCTCCCCATAACACCCCTTCCCTGTCACTTCACCTTCTTGACGGAATCAAGCTGGCTATTGAGTTCCTCAACTGCTCGCGAATGTTTCTGTCTCATTGAAGTCAAACTAGCTTCGCTTGAGGCCATTTCCTCCTGCAATGTTTTCTTAAGTGCTACTAGCTCACTCTCTCTCTGAGCACGGATTTCTTGTTGAGTAGCAGTAGTACTAGCAGTCTCCTCCAGCATATCATGGAGTTTTTCCAATTCCTAATATCACAATAATATCTAACAGTATTAATCAATCACTGGGTTGATGTGCATACATGTTGCCTTTATTAGTGACTATTATTGTATGTGCTTATGTAAAGCAAACCTCATCTAACTGTCGTCTCATCTTCTCTGTCTTTGTTCTGGCTTCCTTTTCACTCTCCAGATCATCTTGTGTTTCCTGTAGCTGAGTAGACAGATCTCTACACTCCTTCTCTGCCTTTGATCTAGCAGCTGATTCATCATCCAACCTGACAGAATATATCACTAACACATGGTACAATGTGCAACAGTACATGTGCATGTAATGTTTAAGCATGCAAGAAAACATTTGATTCCGGTAGCTTTTTTTAAATTAAATTGTGGCAACTCTGTATAATTATACACGTATAACCTGCACACATGTACCACACTGGTACACAAGTTATAAATGTTTCAGCAATCATAAAATATATTAGATAAATGTATTTACATATACATGTACACGTACACTACATACTACATGTACTTACTTTCGGTTAGTGTCTGCTAGCTCTTTCTCCAATTTCTTAACTTGCATCTCCAATTCCTCAATTCTTAGCAAGGCTTGAGCCAGTTTCTCTTGCAAGTCAGAAACCTCTTGCTGGAACTTCCGTTTGTCCTTCTCAAGTTCTTGACGACGCTATACAAGAAGTAAAGTATACATACTGTACATCCATGATATAGCTGATTTGTCAGGTTCTACATGTACGTGTATATACAGTCTGAATAACAATACATGTAAACCACTACTACCAATTTTTATTATTCGATACAACACAACACAGGATGGTACAGCAATACAGTTGGATACATGTACTGTATGTACACATACAGATGTACAAGTACAATGTAGTCTACATGTACATACTGTACATGTACCTTGTTCTCTCTATCCAGTTTCTCCTCAATCTCAACAATATGTTGCTCATGTTTGAGTCTCTGTCTGTGTTCCTGTTTAGCTTTGTTTTCCTCTTGTTCCAATGCTGTCTGTGTCTCTCCAAGTTTATCTTCAAGATGTTTCTTGTCTCGTGATAACTAATGTCCAATACCATATACATGTATAAGGATTGTAACCACCATTACTGGATCAACCTGACTCACCTTTCCAATGCTATCATCTTGAACAACCATCTGTTCCTCCATCTGCTTTATCTTATTCTCAGCTGTGGATTTCTCAATATTCAATTTCTGAACATTGTTACCTTCCTCTTCCAATCTATGAATAGATGGACAGGCAATCACAAGATATGCACAGTACATGTGCTATACAATGCAACATACATGTACATGTGACAATGTACTGTAATTCAATCCACTAAACAATATATATAATTAATGCATGTTTTGATGTACATGCTTTGAATATTTTTTGCAGTATTGTAAATAAATTTACATGTACATGTAGATATAGTAGAATGTCGACCAGTGAATGTTTTGCTTACTGTTCTTCAATCAGAACAAGTTGTCCTTTCAGTTTCTGCTTCTCCCCAGATAGTGTCTGGTTCTGCTCCTCAGATTCCTCCAATCGTTGCTCATATTCTGTCAACATACCCTCCAGTTCACCTTTCTTCTGAGTCAGCAAAACCCGCATCTACATGTGTTATTCAGGTGGACGAGATGGGATGAGGGGAAGGGAGGGAGTGT
>JAYJLX010112761.1:0-20530 GCA_036873525.1 Chalinula nematifera
AGACCAGGTTAAGACTGCATCTTCACCTCCGTGTTTTTGCTTTTGTCGTTCAAAGATGTCGGTCGACGAATCGTTGCTGTACTCTCGCGTAGTAGAAGCTACATGTATGTGTACCGTTAGCCTACTATTCCGTCCACTATTAAAATTGTTGTGAAATAATTTGTAAAAATCAAGCTATAGCCAAATACAGAACATAGGAAAAAACCCCACCCTTAAGTCGCAACGCGCATATATTTGTGTGCCACGCCCACAAACGCTTTGACGTGGCGTGCATATATATGCGTGAACAGCTGTCAATTTAACAGTCATTAAAAGCACAGACTCAGTTCCAGGTATTCTTGAAGCAACTGAAGCTACTTTGTTACCAGTTTTTTATCATTTTAAAGCTCCTTTAACAGTAAGTTACTAAGTCCAAGTACATGTATCCAGCATGCAAAGTTTTTATAATAAATTTTACAAAAAAACAGAAATGGCTAGACTATCAGTGAGTGATGTAATAAAACAAGTAGTGGACGACGAAATGGATGAGTGTGACAGTGATGAAGACTTTGATGGATACATAGACGATGAAGAGATGGAACAAATTCTGACAAGACAAAAGCTTAGGAGATATGAAAGACATGACATGAACAGCGATGACAATGAAAAGAATGGTAAAAATGCTGGGATGGCAATGACGAAACGGGTTGTAGCATGGAACGTGAGAGGGAAGGATGGGACGACGACATGATTTGGGAAAACAATATGAACAGTAGTTATGCGGGTATCAGTAATGACGGAGATATGAATGCTGTGGAGGAAACGAGGGATGGTGGTGGTGATGTGACAGATGGTAGACGTGATGGAGTTGGTGTAAACGCTGGTTTGTTGAATGGTGTAGATGTAGAGGACACAACGACGAATGGTGACAACGACACAAATGACAGTGATGGTGTGAACGGCATGCTTGATGATGATAATGATATGAATGACATGGATGGTAAAAACGGTAGGCTTGATGATATGAACGGTGCTAATGACATGGAGGGTACGAACAGTAGGCTTCATGATATGAACGGTGATAAAGATATGAATGACATGGGTGGTACAAACAGTGGGCTTGATGGTAGGGATAACAATGCAATGAATGATGGTGAAGCAATGCGGTTGGATAATAGTAGTAACAGTGATGGCATAGACGACATTACTGGAATGAATGACGGTGATGCAGGTGACAATAACAACAATGGAGATGGTGAGGTGAATCCAACAGCTTCAACACCTCTTCATTTCTTTAAGAAAGTGGTAACCAGGGATGTTCTGGAGTCAGCAAACCAGCCTGTACTCGCAGCAAATCTTCGAGTCACATGAAGACATCCGACCACGATCCCGTTTACATCTATAAAAAGAAGTTTTGCATCAAGGATCTACTCAAATTTCTTGCATTGGTTATCACTATGGGTATCGTGAAACTTCCACGAATGGAAGACCACTGGAAAAAAAATGGTGCCCACTCTTTCACAAAAAACATGTGTCGGGATCAATTTTCCCTCATCCTAAACTTTTTTCATCTGAATGACAGCACAAAGTATGTGAAAAAGGGAGAACCTGGTCATGATCCACTCTTCAAAATAAGGCCACTTCTAACAAGACTCATACAAAACTTCAATACCTCCTACACTCCGAAAAACAAAGAGCTGTCCATCGATGAGGCCATGGTTAGCTTTAAGGGAAGGGCATGGTTTCTGCAAAATATGCCTTATAAACCAACTAAGTGGGGACTGAAGGCGTTTTTGCTAGCGGACTCCAAGACGGGATACACCTTGAATTGGAAACTATACACAGGTAACTGTAACATACATGTACACAAAAAATACACATGTACCTTACATTAGCTAAGGTCTGCTCACGTTGACCATGACCTCCATAAATTTCACAATACATGTACATGTAATAAACACACTGAAAACTGAGTTCACAATTTATTGGTTACAAGTAGTAAGTAGTAAAAAAAAAAATGTCGAGACAAGACACAGGCAGTCTACAGTTAAGCTTAGTACACAATGTGATGCTAGCTGGACGTTAGTCTCGCGAGCCAGACTCTCCTTTCTTGCTTTTTACAGTTATGAGTGTGATTATTGAAATGGGTGGGGTAGTGTGCGGGCGGAAAAGCAAGAAAAGAGAGTCTGGTGTCATGCAATACATCCATCGGTACTGAACTGTCCTCAATGTGATCGTGTCGTGCATCTGTCACAAAAAATATTTTGCGGAGCTTTTTATACCATTGCATAGAGTATAAAAATCTCTTAGTTGAGCTACAATACGAAGATTCTAAAAAAGCACCTACGAGAAATGAACAGTGGGAAGAAACAAGGAACAATTTTGTTTTGTCTACTGTTTGTTTCTCGTGGGTGTTTTTTTAGAATCCTTCGTATTGTAGCTCACATAAAAGAGATTTTTATACTCTATGCAGTGGTATAAAAAGCTCCGCAAAAATATCTTTTTCTGTGACAGATGCACGACACGATCACACTGGTTAGCTTTAGGACAGTTCAGTACCGATGAATGTATTGCATGACACCAGACTCTTTTCTTGCTTTTCCGCTCACACACTACCCCACCCATTTCAATAATCACACTCATAGCTGTAAAAAGCAAGTCTGGCTCGCGAGACTAGCTGGACGTCACGTCACATTGATGCTTGAATAGAATCTAGTCTATTCCAATGTCAACGTTATGTCAAAATGGACTAATCACCCACGCAATGTTGTGCTAGTATCATATCGTGATCTAGGCTTCAGCCACATAAATAGAGTTCATACATGTAATCACCATGTTCAGAGTATTGTATGTATATAGACAAAAATATACACGATGACCTTTGATGTTTTGCTTTAGGCAAAGATCAGTCACTTCCGAATAATGATAATTCTGTGACACACCGAACAGTAATCGGCCTCCTACAAGTGTATGAGAATAAAGGCTACCATATATACATAGACAAGTACTATACCAGCATTGCACTGTTCCGGGAGATGGTAACAAAAGGATTTTAAGCCTGTGGGGCAGCTAGAACGGGCATTCCAAAGGACTGGAAAAAAACAAGCCAGAACTACAAAAAACTAGAGAGAGGACAAGTACGAACAGAGATGGACAATGGAGTAATGGCATTACAGTGGCAGGACAAAAAAACAATTACATTGGTAACAACAATGCATGACAACAAAATGGTAACAAAGAAGAGAAAGAGCAGATTTGCAAGGAACGAGGAGATAGTACAAAAACCACTGTGTATTGATGAATACAACAAACACATGGGAGGAGTTGACAAAAGTGATCAACTACGATCACACCACAGCTTTACACACAAAAGTCTGAAATGGTCAAACAGAGCTGCTTTTATCTAATGGATTTAGCAGTTGTGAACATCTGTACAAGCTATCTGGGGGCAAGAAGGACCATGCTGAATTCTGCATAGATCTTGCCCACAGCTTACTTTTAGAAGCAGGCTCAGATATACCTGCAGAAGCCTCTGAAACACAGGTCACCACCAATCGCCTTACAGGTCGTCACTTTTGCCAAGACGTTCCAATGGATTGAAATGTCAGCGCCAATGAGTGGTCTGTAGTAACAAAAAGGGTAGAGGAAGAAAGACGTCTACATACTTTTGCAAGAAATGCAATGTTACTCTCTGCATCACACCATGTTTTGAATTGTACCATACATACAAGGACCCTCAAAGATATCTATAAGCACTTCCTTTACTGGTAATTAAATACATGTATTATTTATGATGAATAGTAACCCAAGTAATGATCTGCATTATTGTAGCAATCATTTACGTACATATATTTACCTGCAATTGTGACTCTCCCACATGGTTGTCAGAACTCTGAATTTTGCAATCGACTATTACACAGTTATACCAATAACTTACACATATTTACCTGAGATTGTGACTCCTCCCACATGGTGAAACAAACTCTAATTTTTGTAATCGACTATTGTACAGTTATAGCAATCATATACACATATTTACTTGAGATTGTGACTCCTCCCACATGGTGAAACGAACTCCTTAGAACTCTAAATTTTGCAATCCACTATTACACAGTTATACCAACAACTTGCACAAATTTACCTGAGATTGTGACTCCTCCCACATGGTGAAACAAACTCATCGAAACTCTAAATTTTGTAATCGACTATTGTACAGTTATAGCAATCACATACCTGAGATTTTGACTCCTCCCACATGGTGAAACAAACTTGTCGAAACTCTAAATTTTGTAAGAGACTATTGTACAGTTATAGCAATCATTTACATATATTTACCTGAGATTGTGACTCCTCCCACATGGTGAAACAAACTCGTCGAAACTCTAAATTTTGTAATCGACTATTGTATAGTTATAGCAATCATATACACATATTTACTTGACTCATGTCCAGAAATGTAATGTATTTTGAAGACATTGCTAATCATTAATATTTCATTATAAGTTGTAATAATTCATTGATAACCATTAATAATTTGAAATAAATCATTGATAACTACTAATATTTTATAATAGAACAGAAATTGGAAAATACCAGAGTTTAACAATCAAAAATACGCATTAAACAGTATGATAGAAAGTAATATTGAACAGATTACATGACTATCTAAACAACTAGGGAGGGGCCACCAAGATTCTGGAATTGCAAATGGTGATTTCGAGACGAAGAATAAGATTTCTTGAAATACATGGACGCGAATACAGAACGAACTACTAATTTTCAACAGAGCAAAATATGCCTCAAATGGTATCGTGTAGGACATAGTTAGAAAGAGAAAAGGCTGAAGAATCTGTCTAGAGGGGGGCCCGTTGTGCCAGAGACTTTATAAAGAAACGATAGCGATGTAAACTGTTTTACCCGTACCTTTCTCATGTATTAAATTATTTGATAACCGCCCGTAAATTAATACATTGATGTCAATAAATTTCTGGACATGTCCTCCCACATGGTGAAACAAACTCGTCGAAACTCTAAATTTTGTAATCGACTATTGTACAGTTATAGCAATCATTTACATATATTTAACTGAGATTGTGACTCCTCCCACTTGGTGAAACGAAATCGTCAGAACTGTAAATTTTGCAATACAGTTATACCACACATACTTACCTTAGATTGTGACTCCTCCCACATGTTGAAACAAACTCGTCGAAACTCTAAATTTCGTAATCGACTATTGTGCAGTTATACCAATCTTTTACACATCTTTACCTGACTCCTACCATATGGTGAAACGAACTTGTCAAGCACTACATAATTATAAATCTATTATATCAATGAATACACATGCTCCATAATAACTTTTTCTTGCACCAGCAAGTTTCAGTATGCTAAACATAAATATACACACAAAAGTAACACGCGATCACTCTATTCATAACAAATATACACGAGCAAATTCTTACACGTAAAACTTTATCAAAGACCGTAGCAAACAATCAGAACTAACACAATCACACGGCAAGGCTATTTTGACAAATATACATAACCATACCACTTCAAAGAAAGAAAACAATGAGGGAATGACAGAGCGTTCTTCACCACCATTTTCGCATGTGCTTGAATAAAACTTCAAAAGTCGCTATGGAAACTGACCACACCCACTAACATTTTTTCACTATACCTAATGGTACACAATGTAAACCGCATTTTACTTGAATTTGGAATACACTACGAGAATGTGAAGTTGTTAACACAACTAAGAATGTTATAGATTATTTCAATAGGTAAATCATGCTAATCCAATACAAAAGTAACCATTGAAGCAAGCACAACATTTTATAAAACGATCATACAGTAAACTACAAACAAACCTTGAATCTGTTTACCATACTTTAATACAGTCTTCTAGTAATGAGACTTCAGCAAAACAACACCAAAACAAAAGGATATCGAGGAAAGAAGCACTGCACAAAACTTCAATTCAAGATCACCGTTGCCCAGTAACAGTCCACACCTACTGCATTCCTAGACTAAATAAATTTGTTGTCGTGGAGATACACCACACCCATGCAATAATGATTTCAAGTGAGAATTTCAAGAAAAAAACTGGTCACAGGATTCCATATAAATAAGTTCACTTACAAAAGAAGTGAAGCGATAGTATTACAGGAAGTGGAAGTCTATGCTCTTGTAAAGGCGAGCAGATTACATTTGGAAATTTATAATAACAAACAACAGAACACAATGTTCGACTGATATGTCAATGTGCGAAAGTTATCTTACTGCAATTGTGGAGTAGCTCTTCTTGTTCTCCTGCCTTCAAAGAGCACTGATATGTATTTTATATTCGAGTTTCAACAATAGATTGCACAGAAAAAAAAGACAAACAAAACTGCAACAAAACGCCTCATCGTGCATTTCAATAAATGCATTGAATAGCAACTAGCATACGCCCACTGCATTCCTGGACCAAACTTCAATACCTCCTGGGTAATTTTACACGCCCATCAATAATGGTAGTTCTTGAAGAAGACATTGTCGCTTTCTATTAGGTGTAACGAGAGGAGTATAAGAAGTGAAAACAATATGAATACAGAAAAAGAAAAGGTATTTTTCAAAGATAGTGTAGTTAAAATCTCGTGTCACATTTACAGTAAGCAAATTGACATTAAATATTACTATAAATTCAACCGGCATTACGAATAGCGAAATACCACTTACAGTAGAAAAAAAGCACGTAGTCTTCTTCAATTATGTAAGGAGAGCCGGTTTAAAGCCTTAAAATTTTTTTTAGCACACTACATCGCTCTAAACTAGCTATCAAACCAATGGAGTATAAACGTTAAAAACGTGTACAGACGTTGCGGCGTGACGTTTTAATAATTTCACAGCTGTCGCTACTTAAGGGTTAATGTACATGTACGTTTAAAACTAGGTGTTAAAACAATACTAGGCTACACCTCTCATGTATCATGATACTATGACACTGGCCTAGAAAGTTCATTATTCTTGATGAGCAGCTCCTGCAGTTTTTCGAGTTGTTGGTTTCCATGACATTGGTTAAGAGGATAGTAACTCCTGAATCTGCTGCAGCCTGTAACTACACACCACCTTCAATACATCAGTTTCTTACACACAAGTAGACCTAGATGAGCAGTCTGCACAGTCCAGCACACACATAGCATAGATTTTCCCAGAAATGGTTAAAGATTCTTCACACTTAAATAACCAACTGAATCAAGTAATGACTTATAACCATGCAATAAATTTGTAGAGCAGACCATTAAACAAACTCCAGCATTTTCACACTAAAAAACTCACAATCTTAGTCCAGCAGAAGATGAATGGCTTTACAACAACTTCTATTGATAATTTACTGTATGCGTAGGTAAATGCATACATAGGAATTGGGATTAACTTGTTTTTTTTTAAAAATTATGTAGATTACCAGTATTGCTGTGCTGTATACCTGTCATCATAGCCTCTCTAATACACCAGCAAACTACCGTCTCCATCTATACCTTTATTCACTCGTTTAACTTTCTATGTCAACCTCACTTCGGCCAATGTACGAGGAGCCATATGTGTACCTGTGTAAACCCACTACAACGTCTCTTATAATCCAGTTCACATGAACTATACAGTATATAAATGTTTGTTGTATCGTACACACATTAATGAAGACTCGTCCTGTGCATGTACGTGTGACAATGTCATAAGCTGTTTTTGGGACTGCTTTTACTGTAATATTGTAAAGTGTACATATTACATATACATGCATATTGGAACCAATTTAATCCTGTTGCAGTAGCCTATAATGTTATTACAGGGTTTTTGGGTACAATACTTTTATCATATACATGCCGTAATTTGGGAAATTTTCGTTGTGGTTTTATTTTCGTAAATGCCTCAGATTATGAAAATTAAAACAATGAAAATTGTTTATACAATATAGAGCCTGTAGAAACTGACTTCAAGTTACGAAAAATAATGAAATTTTCGCAGCTGAAAAATTTCCTGAATTACGGTATACTGTAAATATTATCCATTATAAATTTGAAGAGTCAATAAACAGGGTTACTGTACATGCCTGTTGTACACAAGACTCTGTACGTTACGATGTACTTTTTTGAACGCATGTGATTTCTTTCATTGAGTTGAAAAGTACATATTACATTCTTCCTGTTCTGCATGTACAGCCTATCATGCTGTGCTCTCCTGATTCTGATGATGAAATATTATTATACTGTACATTCAGTATTATTATTGGAGTCAAATAAAGGATTGCGTCCATACAAGTCAGTTAGATATTCTAATGTTAAAAGTGTGTACAGGAATTATAAAATAATATTGATTCACCAAACAGATTTGGTACAATATATGTGACCGGCTCTACGAAAAAAGCACCTATAATTTATAATGCATTGAGTAATGACAATAAATAACTCAAAAATGAAATGACATACGATCACGGTTTTTTCGCCAATTTAGGTACTTTAAAGCCATCACTATGAAATTCAAATACCACAAAATAGTTAAGAGCAATAATTTAAAATGCAAAAGTACATTATTCATTTTGTATGGTCCACGAAGAATATCCTTTCTCAATAATTACTTTCTTTGATTATACAAATTTTAACCCCAAGTGTGCATTAATTAGAGTTTCCAGTTTACAACAAAATCAATGTAATGCATGTTTTAATTATTTTGCATTAGCTCATGAATTATTCTCTAATTATCTTGTTCCTTTTGTAGACCATCAATGCCCAGTGATTGAATATTCCAGCCGGAGGGGTCTATTGTGACCGCACCCACCGTTAGTTCCTTTCCGACCAGGTTCCATCCACTTCCCTCAACTATCACTGGGATTGCTGGTAACCACGCCCCTTTATTGTATAATTATTAATTAACTCCTCAATAGATAACCCCGTCACATTTATATCAAATGAAATGTATATACATGCATGACTGCGAGGGTTCAGTGCTTTCATTTCCAGAGTTGATTAACATTTAAAATGAACTGTTCATTTTATTTCAGACTTACCATACCTAGTTAAAATAGAATACTCAGTGACAGGATCCTCATATCATGAAGATATGACTATAATTGAACGAAAGACCACTACTAGCCGCAGGAGAGAAGCCTTGTTATTACAAGAAAGAAATAAAATCATTTGCAACACTGAAGTGAAACTGAATGTTGGAAGCAACTGGAGACTGGTTTCCTTTAGTGGAAAAAATACTCCATAGTAAGTACTATATTTAAGCGAATGAAGGAATAGTAGCAGCGTTGACTGACTTGTACACATGGCATATTTTTTGCCTTGGAGACATTTTCGAGTTAGATGGATACTTTGTATCCCATGCACGAGGTCTCCATGGAATTGTGTGCTAGCTACTGAGGCTCCCACACAAGCGGAGTAAAAAGTGAAGTTGTCAGACACTTGTTCTGATTTAATTTGACTGAACTATGTTTTTAATTTCAATCGAATTATTAGTGTTCATGTCAAAAAAATACCTTGAAGTAGCCACGAATTTTGTGTTGAGATACTAGGATAGAAAACATGGAATACTTGAAAACCATCTTGCCCTTACAAAAGTCAGCCCCGTACTATATTTTTCTAAATCCAAAGAAAATATCCACAAGGGACACACCAGACAGTAGGGTCACAACAAACACTAGGGAAACAGGGGACACAACAGATGCTAGAGACACACCAGACACTATAAAGAGATTAGGGACACAGTACAACAGACACTAGGGCCACAACAGATACAGTAGACACATGGGACACAACAAACACTAAAGACACATCAGACACTATAGCAGCATATCGGACAGAACAGACACAAGGGAAACACACGCAGTATGAATATATGAGTAATGAAGGCAAGTACACCATCAAGTAATGAAAGGGAAGCACAAACTGTTCACATAATTTATTATGCAAGTAACGAAGGGAAGCACACTGTACAAATATACGAGTAATGAAGGAAAGCACAAACTGCAAGTACAAATATACAAGTATTGAAGGGACAATCGCCACCTATGCATGTGATGTTTGGTCAAAAAAAATTCATTAACCAGGACACAACAGACAAAAGGGGCACAAACAAAGACAAAGGACACAACAGACAAAACAAACACTAGGGACACACCAGATATATATCTTGGGAGCGTCACTATCAATAGTTCTTACCCAGAGAATGTTGAGGTGAACATGGCTTGGATGAAGTAGTAGTAATTAAGACACGGACCAAAAAAAAAAGCATAAAGGCCATGTATAAGCACAGCGGCATAATAAACACACCACTACATGTTTGAACAGTAAATTTACCAAATAAGGACTTGTTATGATGTGTATGCTGTAGTCAAGTACAGTATTAATGCTATTAATTACTGTACTAGACTATACAGCACATAGTATTCAATAGCTAACCACATTATAACAATTTTCCTTATTTGGTAACTATACTAACAAGTGCATGTACATGTATAATGTACATACCATCGCTATTTATCACTACTTTACTTGACAGCGTAGGATTAATAAACTTTACTTCCATATTAGCCACAACTTCCTTAGTTTCCAATCTACATGTAATTTCTAGTAACTACCCATTGTCTGTAAACAACAGAATGATAATCTCTTTTCACTATAAACTTATAAACAGTTACGAAACATGTACTTTTTCTTTGTTTGCAACATGGAGAGGTAGAGTTATTTTTATTGTGTTAATGTGTTAGAAGCCGAGAGCGACATTCTTGTTCTGTTCGTGTTCACATTCACGTTCTCATTCAGAAAACTCCAAACAGCTCATAATTGTTCTTTAGACAGCCGCGCCCACCAGCTACACCCTCTTTGTAATGGCGGTGATGAGATTTCATAGAAATGAAGTCGTTTTAGGAATAAATATCTGATTCCTGACCTTAGCTTAGGTGATCTTCAATTAAGTGATCTAAAGGAATACAGTAGAACCTCCGAGTAATGAAACTTTTGGGACCAGTAAATCCCTTTGCTATTCAGAGGTTTTTCGTTAAAGAGAGGTTGCTTAAAATTTGTTTCACTGGCAAAGGGACTTCAAAATCTTTTCATTACACAGAGGTTTTCATTAAAGGGAGTTTTCATTATCGGAGGTTCCACTGTAAGAGGATCGGGAGTCTCTGACTCGTATTACTACTGTTTGTAATTGTATTATTATCTTATTTAAAATTCATTGAATAATCAAGTATCATTGAATGTTCAAGGATGCTTTGAATAAGCATGCATTGAAACGTCTTCTACAAGTTTCTAGAGTTCTTGCACGCTCGTAGAATTAATAAGACAAGAGGACATACCGTATTATACATATCTAGCACACTGTTTACCTTGTAAATATTAAACAATGCATGCTCTACGACTGCTTTGCTCTTTTTGTTAAATGATTCGCCAAACATATATCGCTAAAGAAGATAACAAAACAGAAACTTATTTTGCTTTATGAATTAGCTGTGTCTACATAACCAATATGAAGTAATAATAGTTTGCCAGGCACTCCACCTCTACCTACATATGTAGGGTTTTCTATAGGTCTATTAATTAGCCAGATGGGCTCTTGAATAATTGGAATAAACCTAAACCATTATACAAAAGTACTACTAAATCTAACAGAGGTTGAATGTAATAGAGGTTAAATAATATAAAAGGTAGGAGGATACCTGAGTGGGAGAGTGAGTAATAATACACTGGCAAGGTATTCATCTACCATGCAATTGCATACATTGTACAGCCAAGACAGCAGTTACAACACACCCTCTACAGTGTGTGTATGCAGACTCTCACTATTCAGACCCTCCGAAATGTGACCACTTCCTTCAGGCATGAATTTAAGATTTGCCTACTATAATCCATACCAAACTTTCTGTATAATGTGACTACCTCAGTAATCAGACCACTTGATTTTGTCCCAAGGGTGGGGGAGTCCACTGTATGTTTAATTACTTCACTGTTAATATGATTATTGTGTAAACATTGATTCAATGAGAAGCCACTCAGTCCAATGCAAGTAACAACTGATAGACACTTAAATGGCACTTTATGTCTGCTTGTGTTTTATGTTAGTCAACCTGATATACAGATGTGAAATTTACGGAAGCTGAGAGCGACATTCATGTTCCTGTTCGTGTTCTCATTCACGTTCTCGTTCTTTAGACAACCACGCCCACCCAGCTACACCCACTTTTAATGGCGGAATCAGAATTGGAGTATCCTCAAGGAAAGAATAAGTCTGTCTATCGACAAGAAATGGTGGTTAGTAACGAGTATTGGTAATTTAGACTGTCTATATTTCTATCAGACAATTACGTAGACTTTACAATTTGTTTTGCAAGTACCAAAATCACAAGATTAAGCACTAGAGGACTGATAGTTTGATTGATGACCTGATCACACAACTGTTGGAATAACACGACTGAATGAAGGTATATTATAGATTATTTTTTGCTGCTAGACCAATACCCGTAAATTAACACCGTAGGCCCCTGCCAGTGCATAGCCACAGTGTTATACATATGTTGAGGGAATAGTTATTTAATGGTATTTAAACGCAAGTAAACATAAGTTTAACAGTTGCTTAGCTTATATATGGTGGGACTCAGGAGCTATATGGGCTATATCAAGAAATTTCTCCTATGGGGGGGGAGGACAAATGAACTTAAAATTATCAGTTTTGTGCGGCCGAATGGAACTTAGGAACTCTCTCCACTACCCTCAATCCACTTGACTTGTGCCAATAAACATTACTGTGACTAACAGATTTTGGGCACAACTTCAGAAAGAGTTAACCAATACATTATTCGGCAGTTAACAGGTATTTAGACTACTCACACTACTCAACTATAACTGACATTGTACACAATTACAAATACAGGTGTAAAAGTCAGTACCAGGTCAAGAACAGATAGACTACACCCTAGTTATCACTTACTACATACATGTATCCTTATTAGGAAGTAATAATGTTTGATGAGTTTTTTTGTTAATCCTTATTCAGGCCCGGCCATGGACAAACTGACAGACAAATATATTATAGCCTGTGGTGAAAAAAAAAAAAACATACATGTACTGTTAATTTAAACAAACCAATTTCAATCTAAGTACCTGGGTCTTGCACAGATTTGCCAGCTCACTCATCTATCAGCCAACATCCTATAAAGTTATATAGAATGGCAATACATAGCATTATGTGAGTAGCTAAAACACTTGGTTGTGCTACACATTACATAAAATTACAATGTGTGTACAGTAGCACTTCATAATTCCTCCCTCTACACACTTTAACATCAGAATCACCTAACTGATTTGTATGATTAAAACCTCATCATCAGAATCAGGAGAGGGCAGCATAATAGGTTGTACATGCAGAACAGGAAGTCAATGTAATATGCACTTTTCCACTCAGTAAAATAATCGCATAAAGTACATGTACATCGTAATGTACAGTGTTGTGTACAACAAACATACAGTACCAACTCTTTAATGGCTCTTCAAAATAATGGATAATACTACAGTATACATGTACATGATAAAAAAAGAAATATGTTCCAATACCATATAGGCTAACATTTTGTTGAATAATGATGGAATATTGTCACCAAGAAAATTTTCGATACATAAATGATCTAACAATACATGTAGATTAACATACATGTACTTGAAAACTAAACATTCATCTCACCCTCCATGTAGCACCATAAAAACAGCTATTAAAACTTACAGTATACATGTATTATTAGCAAAGAGCTAAACAAAAAGCTGAATGGTTCAGGCCTCTAGCTCTGCACTTCATGCAGTCAAGAATTCAAATTAGCAACTACAAGTTGTAATTATAATTATTAAAAGTTGAACGTAATAAGAATAAAAGTTTTGAAAAAGGCTTTACAAAACAAAAAAAAAGTACATTGTCAAATGTGTTACAATTACAACACCTAGAGCATATACCTTAACTATATCATTTTACTTTGTTTCTGAATAATCCAGATGAAGATCCTAAAATGGAAGAGAAATGAAAGGAGTTAAATAAAAGCATGAACAAGTTATAATGTTAAAAACCTGTACATGATGAAGGGGAATGAGTTATACTTACGCATGTAAAGAATGTAAATTCCTTGTTATGTGATTCAACCTTGTACTTTTGCCATACAAAATACAAATTTTTTCGCCAACACGAAAGGGCTTACAGTACATGTATGTAGCAGTCGGAAAAGCCATGTGGAAGTGGATACAGTGCATGTGATGTATTGCAGTGTCTGAATTATCGGGGTGAGCTTGAGCGAGCCCCACACTAATCGATTTCGTGGATGTTAGTATGGTACGTGATTGCGTATTATATCGAATTCTTTTATAACGTACAAAAAATATTGATCAGTTTTATGCCAATCGATCGAGCAAACAAAACCAAGAACGAATTACAACTAAAAGATCCAGCGGTCAGAAACGGAAAAGGCTCGAAGGTGAAAAAAACTTGATACTAGCGAAGAAGAGCCTTGTGAGGAATTGAACTCCTTAAGCATGTTGCCTGAACAAAGGGACAGTAGCTATAGATGGGCGTCCGTGGTCCATCATACCTTGGAGCTTCATACGTGGGTCGCTTTATTGTACTGTGGTTGTGCTATTGCACTGTGGTTGCATTAATTGCACTGTAGGCGTTACTATGGGTGCAGTAGTCGATTTATTGCCCATCAATAAACATAGCAACCACCTAGCAATGTGCTATAATAGCATTAATTACTGTACTTAACTACAGTGCAAAGAAACCACATCATAACTCCTTATTTGGTAAATTTACTGTTCAAACATCAACACAAAAATAAATGATGCATGTACATGCCAGAATGCATACAGCATACACAGAGTGCATGACATGTACAGTGTACATGTATACCCGTATATTGATATTGAACGCAAAATAAACCATTGACGAATACCACTCACTAACAGGTTAAAATGTGTACAATGTATAGTACAGTACACACATGTACATGTACAGTATGTACATGTATAAGGAAGAAGTGTGTTAATCTTTTACACTCTAGGCATAGTCAGTGCTACATGTATGTACATTGTAAAAAAATGAAAAAAAAATGATGTACCAAACTGAAATAATCAAACAAATAGAAATTCACGAATAGTATAATAGCTAATTCTAGCTTGGAAGGAATTAAACATACAAACACACATGAAAGACATGTGCACAGTACTTGTAAATTAAAGTAAACTGCTAGAGAACATTAAAGACTATTAATCGCAAATAAACACCCCGAAATAATAAACGCAACCGTTATCGAAGCCCCTATATCAGTTACATTACCCTGCATCAATTGATTTATACTAGACCCCTAATAGGATGAAAACCACACCCGTTACATATGTAAGATATGCTAAAAGTACCTCCCACTCCTTTCAATTTTATTACATAAGGAAAAAGCTTTCCTGCACACGAAGGGATATTACAAGATCTCACCTTATTTATATCATTTACCAATTGATGTATTGAATCGAAATTTATGACAGCCATTTGACGTGGGCAAGGCACAGGAGTGCACTTACGTATCATACGTTGAGGACATATAGGGGGTCAGCTTTATGGTGGACTAGTTAGTTGGCCCTAAAACATCACAATCACTGCTACTACTGCAGTTGCTATCACTGGTACCACTACTATAGGGCTGCTGTTAATAAAAAATTACGGATTATTGACAGTAGAATGACATATTGTTACATGTACTGTGGATGATATTCCGAAATTGTGCCTTGCATATATGCTTTTTAGACATTTGTTTGAGTGACAATAATTTACAACTTAACACAACATTGTACAGTTGGTTATGTAATATTGCTCTATACACATCAGCCGGTACCCAAGGACCTCCTGGTTTTATGCATTGGCTGTAGCCCTAATTTTGATAAATTAAAATGGCAGAAATTTATCATCAAGCAATAATAAAAAATAACATACTAAGTGGCAGATTTAAGAGAGAGGCCGGGTAGTATATATACAATAATAGGGACCCCCCCCTATCTCCCAGTTTTGTTGTGCAAGTTATAAGCTATAAAACCTTTTGTGTGACTCTGGAGTGGGAATGATTTCTAAAAAATCAAAAATCACGCTGGTCCACCCCTCCAAAGTCCTCCATCAAGTGAACTGATGCTTGTACATATTTTGTTTACCGGTAAGTTATAACACAATAGTTAAGGTTTCCATGGAATACCATCGTATAACTACATGTACTGTATAACTGCTATAGTGTGTACATAAACGAACCATTATTATTTCTTCATTAAGTTTACTATCATCAGTTGCAATTGATGGATCATCTTCATGATGTGCACACACTAGAGATGACTCGGTCTAAGTTCCCAGCTACCAGTGTAATAGTACAACAAAAAACTACATGTTGTATATAATTATATACGTATATTTATATGTATAGGTTATAACACTCATATTAGTGGGTTCGCGATATACAACGCGGAATAGGTCCTATGTATTTTATGTAATAAATATTACACCCCTGCCAGGGCTTTATCGCGTATACACATTCAATAATCCCGAGGGCGGAGCCCGAGGGATTATTGAATATCATTGAGTGTGTATCGCGATGAAGCCCTGGCAGGGGTGTAATAGTTCACTTATTCGAGGCTTACAGATTCAAAGAGGACACAGGAGAAATGTAAAATCTCTTGAGCAGATATCGATTTCACGATAAAAACTCGAGAGCGCCATGCTTTTCTTTGTCCGGACTCTTTAACTTAGAAAATATTCAACACTCGGCTTACTTCTGTCACAAGGTAGATAGAATCTGTATTTCTGCCTTGTAAACCATGCCTTTCTGGTAGTTTTTGTCTTGTAAATCATGTCAAACGATGATCGATCTGTTCTTCGTTCGCTTCCCAGGGAAATATCGATATTCCCTAGGGAATATGTATATTTCCCCGGAAGTGCACGTGTATCGCGGATAAACCGTGCGCGGTGCCTTTGATCTGTAAGGCTTCTATGGAATAAGCCATGTATATACCACGGCTGTGTATATCACCCTGAAACCATGCGTTGTTTTTGACAGAAAAGATATATAAGATTTCGGTAACCCATACTATTTCCCCAATAGCGTGTCCAACTGGAAAACAAAATTAGGGGTAGGGGGCAAATGAAGTGGGTAATTTGAATACTTCTAATGGTTGTATATAACAAACACCTGTCAACATATAGTTTTACAAGTAATAGACAGCTCTAGCAGTCTAGTACAAGTACATATTTCCTTGGAATATGCACATACAAACACATTTAATGAATTCGTAAAAAGAGCTATAGAAAAAGGTCATACAATCCCATATTACCTGTATCATCATTCTGGTATCGCTTACGGCTTGTGCTTTCATCCTTATCCATTATCCTCATAAGTGTACCTCTTACGGGGTGGGGTATTGTTATATGTGGTATGTGTACACGGCTCTGGATCATATCTATCACCTGGAACAACAGATATATTGTGAATAGTTAATGAAGTAGCATGGAGACATTGAGCAATATATGTGAACATGTCTGAGAAAACCTGTTATCTGTCACAAAACCAGTTATAATTAAAAACGTGGGGTGTGGTCGCATATTTCAATGGATGAATTCTCAATTGACGTTGAAGCTTTAACGGCTTGTAACTCTACGCTTTGCGAACATATGCTTACAAAACTTGGTGTACTATCTCTCAAAGGTCTGTAGAGGTATGTTATGAAGTTTCAGTAACATATGATGCATACTCTGCAACTGAGTAAACACGGACCGTCGATCGCGATCAAAAAAACGCGAACGGTTTTTGATTTTTCTACCGTTCCTTTCTCTTAGGTAATCTTTTATATTGTAGCTCATTTAAAAGAGAATTTCTTACTCTATCCAGTGACATAAAAATAACTCCAAAAATATTTTTTTTGACAGATAACAGGTTTTCTCAGACACGGTCACATATATAACTATACAGTATTTATCTGAAGTGTTGCTCGAAGCTATGCCACGTACTTGTCCCTGTTTTTGCAAGCCTTGCCTCACGTAATCTTTCATCATTCTGGAGAAAAGATTAAGTCTTTGGCCTTTTGACGAACTATAAGCAACAGAATTATTCAAAGCATCTCTAAAATAGTCAAATTAAAAATTAATTCAAGGCATAGCAGAAAAAAAAATGTGTGTGTAGCTAGCTTAATCACTATGGCAACCATAATTGCCATACCAACCAGTCATCACACCTAGATCTACCATTGACACCTTGATCCTTTCTCTGAATGTGTACTCCTCCAATGCTTTCATATCGTAGATATGCTAGCATTATAGTGACCACCCTCCCAGAACCATTGTAACTTAGCAGCAACATGGATATGGAAAGAGAAAAATGGCACTGGTATTTTAAGTAGTTGAAATGATAATAATTTGGATAGAACATTAGAAGTTATGCAAGTGTTCACTCATATTGAAAGTATTTGAAGTAATATTTATTTTTTTATAAAATATGTGCAAAGGGTCAGTGCATAAACATGAACAAAAAACTGACGTAAAAATAGAAAATTGGATAATTTAAAAAGAAATCAAACAACATTAACTCTTCACAATATTATACTATGATTAGAGTCTCCTAAAAGGAAGTGTCTACCACTAACTCCAATCTATTTGCATTGATTGACCCAAATTACGACTGAAACGGCCCAATTGCTGATCAATGCTCAGAGACTATACTACGTTGATGCAAAATTGCAAACCCCATTTTGTGCAAAAAAATTACATTGTAACTTTATAAACTTTATTTTTCGATGTGTTTAAAGCCAGTTGAACAGAATGAGTAAAAGTGACTTCGTTAAATGTTTAAAAAAAAAGGTGTGGTTATAACCACATCACAGGAAATGTGGTTCAATTCTAATAGGATGGGCAACCCTGCAAAATGAATGCTGATTGGTAATGTCTGCCTGCCTTAACCACTGCATAATAGTAAAACTATCAAACAGGGGTAACACAGCCATACAGAATATACAATCCATTCACTATTTCTTATTTACTATACTACAATTTTTAAGCCTCTAATGTACATAAAAATGTCCCTGTGCTCTCTAACATTATACGTTCTACGCCATGCAGTTCCTCTTCCATAACATGCGCATCACCTGCTCATAGGTGCATAAAGGTGTATTTGGCAATTTCTACTCTCATTCAGCCTGAAGGACCCCACTGTTCATTGGTAGTGGCTTCAGGAACCTTGGTCTCCACCTCAGAGTAGTTCATGACTACATTAGTACTAAGAAGAAAGTAGGGGGAAAAAAAGACAGAAAAAGAAAGACGATTAACACTTGACGTGAGAGAGAGACAGGAAATACTGGCTTGTTTCATAAATAAAATACATAGCTATTGTAACTTACACTATCCTATGCATGTTTCGCTGATAGTTATAGTCTATTCAAGGACAAAAAAATACAAAGAAAGCACTTCACAGCCTCTCTCTTTAGTTAGACAACTAAAGAGAGAGGCTGTGAAGTGCTTTCTTTGTCACACTAATAAAACTCACAATCATCTACTCCATCACAAGACGAAAGAGAGTTGAGTGTTCACCAATGTTTTAGAAATTCTAGAGCTATGCAAGGGCCAGTCTAGATGCCCCGAGGCATTCCAACTTCTCCCACAATGGCTACCGGGCACCACCCACTGCTCTACAGAAAACATTGTGTCTTGGCCATTTTTGTAAGCCATATTGTACAGCCTCTTCAGAGTGTTGTAAAGGTCACTGCAAAGAATAATGTTTGTGAATTGCGAGTTTAACGTAAGTGCATAAACATGTAGAAAGTGATTGCGTTGGTACATTACATGCTGTACTAAAAGGATTGTATTCATATTAATACCAGACTAATTCACCAACTGTTTCCCAGTCTACAATGACAACATACACTTACACCCTGATTTTGTACACAGTGTACCATATGTAAGTACATGTCTGCTTGTCTCAGGGCTTGAGAAACCTTGTCTTCGAGTCCGTTGGCCAGCATACTATTGTATACTGTTCACCCCCCCCACCACAGTGAGGTGGACCCATGGGGGGCACCCTGAGGGAAAAAAAAAAAAATTTGAATAATATTTTACAAAAAAAAAATTTAGATAACAAAGGGCATTTAGTAAGTCGACACATCCACACTGTACACGTTTTGGGCTTTATCCTGGACAATTAGGGATTAAAAGGAGCTTCTCCTACAAAATAATAATAATAGTAATAATCATAATCATAATAATAATTATTATAATAAGTCAAAACAAAGGCAAAATAAGTAAATTTTTGTCAGAGATAAAATTTGAGAATAATAATAATAATAATAATAATAATAAATAATAATAATAATAATAATATAATAATAATAACTAGTGCACTAAAGTGCAAACCCTCACCACGCTATGTAATGAGTATATATGAAGATACATATAGAGAAAATGCAGCAGCTTATTTAATATAGAGACAAATATTTTACAAGGAGGAATCATCTATTACTAA
>JAYJLX010112872.1:0-19335 GCA_036873525.1 Chalinula nematifera
ATATTGAGGTATAGAGGAGACGGTACCTGAGAAACATATTGCCTCAATTAACCCTCTGAATTGGTGACTCAACCCACTGTCCCTGGACTGCGCCATAGTTTAATTTATTGAACATAGTGGTGAACTGGTGAATGGTTGATTGTACATGAGGGGGGGGGGGGGGGATGTACATGTGTTTCATATACTACATAAATATATTGGAAGCCATACTTTAACTGTTTTTGTTTTTTATTTAATCTCGGGGGCAATATGGATACCTGAACTGAAAATATTTTAATGGCCATCCATTACTATCAGAACAAGCATTCATTCAACTCTAGTTTTTTATTGTATAAATGGTATAGCCATATATTTCACATATCCCCCTCAGCATTCATTCATTATACAATTATACCCTGGTTTGTGAAAAGTTTATTTTTAATTTTATTATTATTATAAACTTCAAGTTTCCAATAATGGCATAAGTCATTAATATAGCGTAATAATTATTATGCTATATAATATAAGGAGAATCTACAGTAGTATAAATAAAGTGAGAACCATTACAATAAGCAATAGAATGGGTATGTAGTGTACAGCAGGAGGAGTACCACTGGTAGATGGGAAGGTGAGACCAAAGTTTGGGTTTTTGGTTGACGAGTTGAAGGCCATAACCGTACAGTTACTGGTGTCCTTTGAGTATATGAAGGCAGATCCCCACATCTTATTACACATGCAGACCTTCAGCATTTCCATACATCTCCTTGAACGTGACACATTCGGAATCTGAAGGACACGAGTTTGCACCGTCACGAGCAAAGTCAAAGTCAGCTAGCCAGTTTTCAACGCATGTGTAGTCATCCTTGCAAGCCTCAAACCAACGATCGCAGTACAATGCACACACTGGTACTCCACTGATGTAACCAGGTGTTGCTGGGATACGGAAGTACCACAGCATTGGTTCACACTGGTAGAAACATTCTTCATCCTGCACATGTATACATATACATAAATCTAATAAAATATCTTTATGCATACCACAGTTAATCAGCTAGTGTGATTACATGTAGGTATCCTTGATCACGTGCATGGCAGCAGTGATGTAGATCTAATACAATAGCTCATAGATTATCGCACAGGTCCGTGTAGTTGAATAGGCCCATGGCTTGATGCCTGTTGATTGTCTTGGTGAGTTTAAGGTTGCAGCATGCTTTGTTTTGCCAACAGAGACATTCGTGGAAGTGTTGTTCTTCGGGTGATGGAACAGTCTTGTGGAAAGGTCCCCCGAGGCATCGGTCCGGAGCTCCAGGTGCTGTGAAGCCATCCTGAAGCTCAGCTTCTGTCACTAACAGCAACATAGTCAAAGCAATGGCAAAAAAATTATAGCAAGCAATTTTCCAAATAAAGTAGTCTCAAACAGAGTACAGAAAGCAGGCGGCAAGTTTTTTGTCTTTTATATATTCTGGTACAATAAAATTTAATGAATAAATCGAATTCTTTTTTTGTACATACGCATACACACATATAGGGGGAGTGGCTGGAAATTACAGCCGCATGCATTAAAGTTAATTTAAGTGTTTTCAAAGTCTCTAGCATCACTGAGTAATATTCAATGCAAGTTACGGCTATATAAATTAGTAACTGGAGCTGCATACTGCTTTACTCCTTTCTCAGTTTTTGCATGGTGTAGGGTGTTAGACTACTAGGGGGGAGTGGCTGGAAATTGCAGAAGCATGGATGTAAAGTGTTTACAAGTTTCAATGCAAGTGACGGCTTAGTAACTGGAGCTGCATTTTAAGGTGTATAGATCTGTGCATCACTTTGGTTCATGGTACTTCATTACTTAGCGTGGTGAGGGTCTACACTTTCGTTTCAATTACTGTACAAAAGATAATTTTGATTTTGTTTCGCACATTCGGGGATTGAATATCAAAATACAAGTGGATAATTCTCTTTTTGTCCTTTTTTAGTTTGTCAGTACATCTTTGCAATCACGCCAGGAAGTCCTCATTTAATACTAGCTCTTCAACCATTCCTATGCGTATAGTATGTATAATATTCTCTTATATTTATGTTGTCATGCGGTTTTTGCTTGTGCTTGTCATGTTTTTGCTCATGATGTCATGTTTTTTTTTACGTTTGCATTGTTTTTGACCAACATGAGTGTTGTCGTGTTTGTCTGCTAGAGTACAATATCATACAATAATTAGATATTGCCGTTAATTTGATTTAATAATAATAACAATGTCATACACAAACAAAATGCATTAGGAATACATTGGTTCATAAGATACTATACATTCAAAATCATAATACTGGTATATAACTATATATATCAGCAATAGCATTCTACATTAATTAAAAATAACAAGTATAATTGATTTTTATGATGATTAGTTGAGACTGTCTGATAACAAAGGCTCTCTGTAACCACATGAACCATAATCCTTATATGAACGTTCATCATTGCTTGCTATACATCTGGTAGTATCATCTGTGCTGTTGCCTTCTCCATTGGCAGAGGCTTGGCTAAAGATCTTCATATTAATGATTGCTTTTCTCTTGAATGGACTTTTGACTCGGCAAGCTTTGAAAATATGCCAGACAACGATTGCCCAAAAAAGAACAAACAAAATGACATCCAATGCTCCCAATATTGCTTTGTGGGATGATGGACGTGACCTTAATGGAAGATCATCTTTATAGCTTGTCAATACTACAGTTCCACAAATAATCAAATCAGCCATAACTGCAATTTCGATCATGTTAACATACTTATTCTTAAATGGCTTTAGGTATGCTTGTGCTAAAGTAAATAAGAAAATTAAAGTGTTTATTATCAAGCCATAGTATATGTTGTGATGATGAAATGAAGTTATCGATAAAATGGCCATTAAGAAAATCATCCACAGTCGTAGTCCAAACCACCATTGATACCTGTCTTTATACAGGCCATAATGAGCATCTAGAAATGGCCTTACCCTGTTGACCCACTTGTATCGATACATGAAGGGTGAAAATGTCAGCATTATCGTATAAGGAATGACCGCAAGTAATAAGATAGCTAATGCAATAGCACCCAGAAAGCAGTGACCAATGTCTTTAAAATATCGTACATTAGCATCTTGGTACCACATGTACATTGTTGTATCAATTTCAGTTTCAATCTTAATATATGCTAGTATTCTGGCTGCATTAATGACTACGTTGGTATACGACAGGAATATGAGTGTTGCTAATACTTGAACAGAGTAGTGAGAAGTCATTCGGGAAACTCTCATTGAGTACCGGCTTAAAATGATAAACCCAATCACTAGTAGTATTAGATAAGCTGGAAATGCAAACTGAAGCAATCCCTTGGCAGTTTCATTCATTGAATCATACGAACATAGAGGAAATGATAGTTCAAGGTTCAAAAGATTCAACCACATAACTAATGGTTTAGCATGAACTGGAGCATCATTGATGCTGAATGTGCCTAACGTAAGCGATACTACGTTACAGCAAAATATTATTGCATTAAACCATCCAGTTGAAATGCTAATCTTAAGTTTAAAGAGGGTAAAAATCAGTACTATTCCAACCAAAATATAGGCGACTATTGTGAAAATGGAATAATTTGAGCAAACATGGCAGGATGCGACCCCAAACACATTACTATAACCTGGCTTGCATTTACCACACACAATACCTTCACGATGACCAACACATGTGGACAACTCACCCAATGGAATCACTACTTTAGTTGAATCACTGGCAGTATAATGGTCACAGTAGTCAATTGGACAGTCTGCAGATACTATGAGCTGCTTATCATTCGTAAGTCCGATCCATGTATCAAAGGGAGCAGTTATTAAACCAGCTTCAATATCACACTTTGCTTTGTACTTGGTCAGTAGCGGATGGCATATACACGTATTGTTCATCTTTATCAATCCATATGGGCAATCATCCATAAATATTTGTACCTTAGTGTTAACTTTACTGCCTTTGACCTGTATCATTAAATTTCCATACACTTGTGTTTCATAGCTGAGAATTGTTAAGCGAAGAATATTACATTTACCAGGTATAATTTGTTGCACATATTGATCATTCTGGATTGTCCATGAATTATTGAATATAAGGTATACGTCACCATATACTGAGTTGTTGTTGCCATCAAGTAGGATCAATTCAAGTTGGAAGGGCCTTCCCGGAAAAGTAGAGATTCCTTTATCACTTGCAGCTCCACACAGTCTCACAGTGTCTGGGATTGACAAGACACTATCATTCTGCGGCATTTTGAACACTTCACTATAAAACTGTGGTAATTGAACCGAGTCAATGATAAAATTGGAAGATTTCAATTGATTGCAATTATAGGCAGGATATGCAAATATTGCGTTGGCTTCAAGTAAAGCATTATTTCCTTCAAAGTGTAATATAGCATTTAGGTTCTGAGTTTCAGAGGTGAGGCGGAACTCCTTTTCAAAAATGAACTGTAAGCTACAGAGCATTGTGGTTGTTTTGTGTATGTAAATAGCCCCACCCACAGTTTTAGCTGTATTGCCGAAGAAAAGATAATTAGGCAATTGCTCCATGTTGAAATTAATGAAGCTATTGATAAAGTACAGTGCTGATCCTGAGAATGCTCGATTATTTATAAATGAGGCATTTCCTCTTAGATAAATGTCACTATGATATCCAAATAAAGAACTTCCTATGTTGTCCTTGAAAACACAACCATCAATTGATGTGCAATTAAGATAAGCAACCACTCTCTGAAGAGCAAACAACCCTTTAGGGAAAGAATTATAGTTCCCGTTTGAATATGCACTTACGTTATCCAAGCTAACTTTCACTGAGTCTGTGCAGTGTTCACCAATGCATTGGATATACGCACAATCACCATTGAGTCCTGCTGTGTTTAGTTCACACAAATAGTTGCTGAGTCGAATGGTACATGATTTAGAATCCTGTACTGTAATCGATAGGGCTCCTCCTTTGCCTATGTTGCTGTTGTTATTGAAAAGACAGTCAGTAAACGATAAATCAATATGATTCCTGGCACCATGGATCACAACTGATACTCCCAAATCAGTATTGTTTACAAAGCTGCATCGTTCTAATATGACAGAAAATTTCCCACCTTTTACATAAACAGAGGTTGATATGCCAGAATTGCTTTCAAATCGAGTATTATAAACAAATAATTTTACAGATAAACATGCTATTTCCTCAGCCAGTATGGTGGTTAGTCCACTTGTGGCCTTTATTGTAGCAGCAGATTTACCATCACCATCATTATGTGTGTCACTCAACATTGAGTTAAAAGAAAATGCTGAGTTACTGATTGTAATGTTTGTACTATTATATTCTTTGCATTTATCAAAGTACAAAACAACACCAGTATTTGAGCTTATTTCGTAGTCAAATCCATGCTTCAGTACTCTATTGTCAGAAGATTTTGAAATAACTACGCTGTCAAACTCAATAAGGCTCTCAACATTAATGGCCAGTATACCATACCCTCTGTATTGTAACACTGATACCTTATGAAGGATCACATTTCGACATTTATTGAATAGCAAAGTAACATACGTGTCATTATTGATGATTTTCAATCTCTCAATACTCCGCGATACTGGATCACCCATATTAATAGCAGCAATGGCTACACCATCCAGCCGCCCACCACAATTAATGAAGGCTATATTTGAAATGGCAATATTGTTACTATTGGTAAACAAAAGACTAATCAATCCTTTGCAAATAATTTTAGCTGTTTCATTGTTGTTGCTTGAAGTTAACGAGAAGTTGTGGACGTTTTCGATAATGCAATTATGGCTTCCATTGAAGATATGGCCACTCCTGGGGTCAAGGTTCACCACTGTATCATTTAAGTTCATTGAAGAGTTGCACAGTTTACGCTCAAGGAATCGACTGTTGGTGGAATATTTTGAATCTGCTGCCGACCCAGAATCAACTTTCAATTGCAGATGTGGTTGCTTTGTACTTGAATCTGATGCTGGTAGCAAAGCCAACACTACAACACATACTAAAGGCAACATCATCAAAATAACTGAACCAAATGCAAGTAAAGCTCCAATTTATGCTTTAATTATATAATTACAGCTGTATAGGTTAATTACATAATGGTTAATTGTCACAGTACCGGTATATCAAAAGAGGTTAAAGATTTGATAATAGAGGGCAGGACTTAATTTAAGTTCAGCTACATTATATATTATAGCCACACCTATAATATTCCATATGAATCTTAATTTTTTTTTGCCATTTTCAATTCAGTGTATTGGCTAATTGATATGTTGTATTGAGATCATATACAGCATTATCTTCATAGTTTCGTGTGCTGGGTTATAGTTGCCAGAATAATTGTCATAACTAACTATAACTGTTAATTAAGTTTAAATACTCTTCTCAGTTTTTTTTTTTTACTCTTATAAGAACATTTTCTTTATGATCACATTATCAAAGCAATGCTGGATGGATGGGACATGGCTGCTGCCTTATACATGATGTATAGTAGTACATTTACCCATGGTGCTATAGCTATGTTTGCAACAGGAATGCTATGGTCAATCGAAAAACCTGTAAGACACAATGATGTCACCTAGGAACCAGATAATTATCGGATGATTATTTTGAAAGATAAAAAAGCAACTAACAAAGACCACCATGACAGAACCAGAGACTATGCTCAGAGAGGTGATAAGGTAGAAGGTATTCTGGAGATATTCCGGAATCGTAGTAGACTATTATGTGAATTATTAAAGTACAATATTATACTTAATAATATACATGTACGTTTAAATGATATCTATATAAGCACTGAAAAAAAAATGTAATAAACTAAATGGATTAGGGACACTGCGATTTATAAGACAGTATATACATTCAAAATCATTTTCCTCTTCTTATTTAGTTTAGCACAAGCATACCTAAAGCCATTTAAGAATAAATACATGTACATTGCACTACCATTTTCAGTTTCAGTGTCTTAATGTATTCTAGTATTCTGGCTGCATTAATGACTATGCTGGTATATGACAGGAATATGAGTGTTGCTAATACTTGAATGGAGTAGTGAGTCATTCCGGATACCCTTGTTGAGTACCGGCTTAAAATGATATATTAAATCCAAACACTTATAGTAGTATTAGGTATAGGCTGGAAATGCAAACCGAAGAAATCCCCCATAGCAGTTTCATTCATTGAATTGTACAAACATACAGGAAATGATAGTTCAAGGTTCAAAAGATTCAACCACACAACTAATGGTTTTGCATGCACTGGAGCATCATTGGTATTGGACTTGCCTAACGTGAATGATGATACGTTACAGTAAAATATCATTGCATTAAACCATCCAGTTGAAATGCTAATCTTATAAGTTTAAAGAGGGCAAAAATCAGTACTATTCCAACCAAAATATATATTAGCTTACTGTATAACCTGGCCATTTACCACACATAATACCTTCACGATATGACCAACACATGGAGACAATTAACTCACCCATAATTGGAATGATTATAGTTGAAACACTATTGCAGTATAGTCACAATAGTCAACCGGACAGGCTGCCGATACTATGAGCTGCTTATCATTCATAAGTCCAATCCATGTATCAAAGGGAACACTTATTAAACCAGCTTCAATATCACACTTTGCTTTGTACCTAGTCAGTAACGGATGGCATACACACGTATTGTTCATCTTTATCAATCCATATGGGCAATCATCCATGAATACCTTAGTGTTAACTTTACTGCCTTTGACTTGTATTGTTAAACTACCATACACTCGTGTTTCATAGCTGAGATTTGTTAAGTGAATGATATTACATGCATTTACCAGGTAGAATTTGTTGCACATATTGATCATGCTGGATTGTCCATAAATTATTGAATATAAGGTATACGTCACCATATACTGAGTTGTTGTTGCCATCAACTGACAAACCTGTACTAAGACACATGCAATGATGTCACCACAGGGAACCAGATAATTATGACAATTATTCGAAAGATAAGAAAGCAACTAACAAGACCACCAGTATACAGAACAAGAGATTATGCGCATGCTAAGAGAGGTGCATGGTGAGGTGGAAAGAGATATTCCAGACTTGGTTCATATAGTCTAGTACCATGGGTCAGTTTTCCATTAGCTTATCACTTGATACTGATGGAGAAAATCCTTCGAACATGACCATGGAGTGATAATAGTTTGGGATGATTACAACAGCAGACTGTGGTTACAAATGATGGAGGCAAGTACAACTTCACTGAGGTTTTGTTGCTGGTGATGTATAATATAAATCAGATTCTTCTACTGGCAGTTGCTTACATGTGTCAGTGTCAAGAAAATGAACACAGCTAGCATCACAAGTATATGGTCTATAAGCAGGCAGATAGAATGTTTCACACAAATAGCAAAGGAAGATAATTTTCACGGATTTTTGTGTCTTGTGCGTATTTGGAGATCGAACATCAAAATACAAGTGGACAATATACTCTATGTCCGACAATATTTTGTTTGTCAGTACTTTTTTTGCACTCATGGAAGATCTTATTTCATACTTTTTAACCAGTACATGATGGAGTGCATGCATGTACACAAAACTTATATTATGTTATCATAATGTTTTTGTTTACATGGAGTTATCATAACTATTGCTAATAATGTATTATTTGTTCTAATAATAATAACTTGTTGAAACGATACATTCAAAATTAACTATCTGCTATTAGCATTCATCTACAATAATTAGCTATATTATATTGTAATAACATAACAAGTAATAATATTATGATACTTCTTTAAGTAGTTGATTGTCTCTGTATACTTCTCAATACACTCCTCTAATAGATTAGTTGAGACTGTCTGACAACAAAGGCTCTCTGTAACCACATGAACCGTAATCCTTGAACGATTGTTCATCATTGCTTAATATACGTCTGGCAGTATTGTCTGTGCTATTGCCTTCTCCATTTTTGGCAGTGGCTTGGCTAAAGATCTTCATATTAATGATTGCTATTCTCTTGAATGGATTTTTGATTTTACAAGCTTTGAAAATATGCCAGACAACAATTGCCCAAAACAGGGCAAACAAAATGGCAAGTAATACTTCCAATATTGCTATGTGGGATGATGGACGTGACCTTAATGGAAGATCACCCTTATAGCTTGTCAAGACTGCTGTTCCACCAATAATCAAATCAGCCATTACTGCAATTTCGATCATGTTGACGTACTTATTCTTAAATGGCTTCAAGTATGCTTGTGTTGTAGTAAATAAGAAAATTAAAGTGTTTATTATCAAGCCATAGTAAATACTGTGATGATGAAATGAAGTTATCGATAAAATAGCCATGAAGAAAATTATCCACAGTCGTAGTCCAAACCACCATTGATACCTGTCTTTATACAGGCCATAATGAGCATATAGAAATGGTCTTACCCTGTTGACCCACTTGTATCGATACATGAAGGGTGAAAATGTCAGCAATATTGTATAAGGAATGACCATAAATGATAGGATAGCTAATGCAATAGCAACCAAAATACAGTGACCAATGTCTTTAAAATACCGTACATTAGCATCTTGGTACCACATGTACATTTTTGTACCATTTTCAGTTTCAATCTTAATGTATTCTAGTATTCTGGCTGCATTAATGACTATGCTGGTATATGACAGGAATATAAGTGTTGCTAATACTTGAACAGAGTAGTGAGAAGTCATTCTGGATACCCTCATTGAGTACCGGCTTAAAACGATAAACCCAATCACTAGTAGTATTAGATAAGCTGGAAATGCAAACCGAAGGAATCCCTTGGCAACTTCATTCATTGAATTGTACAAACATAGAGGAAATGATAGTTCAAGGTTCAAAAGATTCAACCACACAACTAATGGCTTTGCATGTACTGGAACATCATTGATGCTGAATGTGCCTAACGTAAGCGATATTACGTTACAGTGAAATATCATTGCATTAAACCATCCAGTTGAAATGCTAATCTTAAGTTTAAAGAGGGCAAAAATCAGTACTATTCCAACCAAAATATAGCCTACCACAGTGAAAAAGGAATAATTGGAGCAAACATGGCAGGACGCAACCCCAAACACATTACTATAACCTGGCCTACATTTACCACACACAATACCTTCACGATGACCAACACATGAAGACAACTCACCCATAATTGGAATCACTAATCTAGTTGAATCCCTATTGGTAGTGTAGTCACAGTAGTCATCCGGACAGGCTGTCGATACTATGAGCTGCTTATCATTCATAAGTCCAATCCATGTATCAAAGGGAACACTTATTAAACCAGCTTCAATATCACACTTTGCTTTATACTTAGTTAGTAGCGGATGGCATACACACATATTGTTCATCTTTATCAATCCATATGGGCAATCATCCATGAATATTTGTACCTTAGTGTAAACTTTACTGCCTTTCACTTGTATCGTTAAAAAGCCATACACTTGTGTTTCATAGCTGAGAATTGTTAAACGAATATTGTTACATTTACCAGGTATAATTTGTTGCACATATTGATCATGCTGGATTGTCCATGAATTATTGAATATAAGGTATACGTCACCATACACTGAGTTGTTGTTGGCGTCAAGTAGGATCATTTCAAGTTGGAAGGGCCTTCCCGGAAAAGTAGAGATTCCCTTGTCTCTTACATCTCCACACAGTCTAAGTGTGTCTGGGATTGACAAGACACGATCACTGTATGGCATTTCAAACACTTCACTATAAAACTGTGGCAATTGAATTGAGTCAATGATAAAATTGGATGATTTCACTTGATTGCAGTTATAGGCAGGATATGCAAATATTGCTTTGGCTTCAAGTAAAGCATTGTTTCCTTCAAAGTGTAATATAGTATTTAGGTTTTGAGCTTCAGAGGTGAGGCGGAACTCCTTTTCAAAGTTGAACTGTAAGCTACAAAGCTTAGTGGTCGTTTCATGAATAATATAAATAGCCCCACCCACAGTTTCAGCTTTATTGCCGAAGAAAAGAAAATCAGGCAATTGCTTCATGTTAAAATAAATGAAGCTATTGATAAAGTACAGTGCTGATCCTGAGAATGCTCGATTGTTTATAAATGAGGCATTTCCTCTTAGATAAATATCGCTATGATATCCAAAGAAAGTGCTTCCTATATTGCCCTTGAAAACACAACCATTAATTGACTCGCAATTTAGATAAACAATCACTTTTTGAAAAGCAAACAATCCTTTAGGGAAAGAATAATAATTTCCGTTTGAATACGCACTTACGTCATCCAAGCAAACTTTCACTGAGTCTGTGCAGTGTTCACCAGTGCAATGAATGTACGCACAATCACCATTGAGTCCTGCTGTGTTTAGTTCGCACGAATAGTTGCTGAGTCGAATGGTACATGATTTAGAGTCCTGTACTGTAATCGATACGGCTCCTCCTTTGTCTATGTTGGTATTGTTCTTGAAAAGACAGTCATTAAACGATAAATCAATATGATTCCTGGCACCATTTATCACAATAGATGCTCCTAACCCAGTATTGTTTCTGAAGCTGCATTGTTTGAATATGACAGAAAGTTTTCCACCATTTGCATAAACAGAGGCTGATATGCCAGAATTGCTTTTAAAGCGAGTATTGTAAACAAATAACTTCACAGATAAGCATGGTTTTTCTTGAGCCAGTATAGTGGTTAGTCCACTAGTGGCTTTTTGCATTGTAGGAGCAGATTTACCATTATGTGTGTCACTCAACATTGGGTTATTAAAAGAAAACACTGAGTTACTGATTGTTATGTTCGTACTGTTATATTCTTTGCATTTATCAAAATACAGAACAGTACCAGTATTTGAGCTTACTTTGTAGTCGAATGCATGCTTCAGTACCCTATTGTTAGAAGATTTTGAAATTACAATGCGGTCGAACTCAATAAGGTCCTTAACATTAATGGCCAGTATACCATACCCTCTGTATTGTAGCACTGATACCTTATGAAGGATCACATTTCGACATTCAGTGAATAGCAAAGTAACATACGTGTCATTATTGAAGACTTTTGATCTCGAAACACTCGATACTGAATCACCCATTTTAATAGCAGCAATGACTACACCATCCAGCCGCCCACCACAATTAATGAAGGCTATATTCGAAATGACAATATTGTTACTATTGATAAACGAAAGACCAACCGATCCCTTGCAAATAATCGTAGCTGTTTCACTTTTGTTGCTTGAAGTTAACGAGAAGTTGTGGACGTTTTCGATAGTGCACTTATGGCTTCCATTGAAGGTATGACTTCTCCTGGGGTCAAGGTTCACCACTGTATCATTTAAGTTCATTGAAGAGTTGCAGAGTTTATGCTCAAGGAACTGATTGCTGGAGTGACTTAAATCTGCTGCATCAGACCCAGCAGAATCAGCTGTTGATTGCAGATGTACTTGTTTTATACTTGAATCTGATGCTGGTAGACTTAGCCCTGCCAGCACTACAAAACATACTAAAGGCAACATCATCAAATAACTACTGGACTAAATGTAAGTAAAGCTCCAATTTATACTTCGATTATAGTTATAGCTGTTGGTTACATAATGCATATATGGTTAATTGTCACAGTGTATCGAAAGAGGATATAGCTAGACTTGATAATTTTTAATTAAGAAGGCAGGACTTAATTTAATTTCAGCTATGTAGCCACGCCTATATTCCATGCAATTCAAGAATCTTTAATTTTTTTTTTTTCCATTTTCAATTCAGTGTCTTGGCTCATTGATATGTTTTTGTTTACATGAGAGCATTACAGCATTATCTTTATAGTTTCGTGTGCTGAGTTAATTGGCCAGCTTAATGATTATAAGTATAACTGTATACTTTTCTCAGTTTTTTTTTTTTAACTTTGCTTAATTAGAAATGATCACATTGTCATAGCAATGCTGGATGGATGGGTATACAAGGCTGTTGCCTTACTGTCACATGCAGTGAGTTACCTTCATCAACCTTTAATACCATGCATGCAGGGACATTATATATTTGGTATGCATGCATGGTGGAATTAATGTTAGTATCTACAGGCTAATAAATAAGCTATATTAATCGTAAGCTATTTGCTAGGGAACCAATTGATTGTATGTATAGTGTACCTATAGTTCAAAGCCGGATTTAATTGCAATATAATGTTTAAGGAATGTGTGTTAATGTTGAACCTGGAATTGAATCTTTAACTCTAGTGTAAAACGATCGAGTGTCCAAAAGCTAAATTACTCACACAACACTGAGCTATATGGTGTCGTATTGTCTATTAGGCTTCAGTAATTAATAGTGAAGCAAATCAATATAATACTTCATCATCATGAATGAATAAGCCACCAATGATGCACATCTGTCCTATAGCTCCAAAAATACTGGAACATCAACAGCATTACATGGTAGAGTGATGGGTTAGTTGGTGGTCAATATGTGAGAGTATACATATACAGTACAGAGTCTAACTCTGGTTATTATAGGTGCGTACAGTGGCCGCGGGTCACAGATGGTTGAATTACTGTCAGTAAGGTACCATTTGTGATACCAGCTGTAAAGTTTAGAGCTACATGTACAGTGAAAACATGCATATGCCCAAATGTTGTGTAATCACAGTGGGTGGGTATAATATGGTGAATCATTTATAGTGCTTCATCATTCATTGTACACAGTCTCCATGGTTACTACTCATTACATGTTGCCATGGTTACTTGGGCCCTTTTCAGTTTTACATGCACGTTGTGGGTCAGTTGCCTACTGAAGCAAGATTTTAGCCAGGGGTATTATAATTGGAATTAATAGCCTGAGTGCTGCTCACAAATTGCCTCATTAGAGTTTATGTTAATTTATATAGTCACTGCGCGCATGTATCTTCAGCATATGATATATGATAATTATATTAAAAAAAGTTAATATTGACTTTTTTTTTCAAAGTGTCTAGTTCTATTTTAAAGCTTCTTGTGTCATATAATCATGCGCTTGATATGCTGTTTCATTACACCCTTTTGTGTATTGAGATTGCATGATAAACTTTGTAGTTATCAAATTTCAATTTTAGTTCAGTACGTGTTTCATTAAGTTGCAAGCAATAGTAGATTATAGTTTTTGAATTAATTATAACTTCCCCCTCTTCTATTGCCAACAGCCAGGCAGAGCTTTGTTTGTTTCAGTTGTGTATTTTGTGTTGACCCACTTTAGACAAGTGCTAGACTGCGCACCAATTAACTTCTCCTTATAATAATGCTTTAAAAATTGTATAATTTTCACCTTTGTAGCCTATAATAATGTACATAACAGTAGTTATCTACCATATTTAATAGCTTCTATAGTGATTTAGTACTAATTAGCCTTAATTGGTAATTTTAAACCATTATTTTTAAAGCTGTAGCCTGTAAAATAACAACTAAGTACGTATATGTTCCACTGCAGCTTGGTCTGGTGATTGAAAGCTATACATATATATATATATATACCCCAGTTTTCTAAAAAAAATATATATATGACAGTGATTATAATAGTTATGGTGTATCAATTGCATGCATTAGTGGCTGCATAATTAGATATAATTGTTTAAGGGTGTGGACCTATGGGGGATATAGGAAGACATACACTATCAAAGACAATACATTAATATTGCTATTATTTTATTATCTTTTGTTGTATGTGTTTGTCTGGTTTGTTTGTTGTGTTTGTGTCTGTTGTGTTTGTCTGTCTGCATGGGACATAACCCAAATCAATTTCATGAGTAGTTGGTGACTTTTATTTGGTTTTTTTTTTTTGTGCATTACATCATGTTTTATGTTTTCTCTATGATGTTACTCTTTTTGATGGCTCATTTTGCCAATTACAAGGCTCAGTACACACGCACACAAAGACAATTATTAATGAATCTATGTCAGCCACCCGCTACAGTTAATCTTTGTTTTTATTAAACTATACCATATAGAATATTTTTAGCCGGTGGGAAAATTTCATCAGTTATAAAAAATTAATTATAAAAATTATAAAAATTTTAAAAAGCATGAATCTCATTATTCTCAATTTACAGTACCTTAATTGTTCCTGGTTTTTTCATTCCTCTTGTAAGTCAGTGTTGTTTTGCATCATGTTACGCTGATCATTATCATATAGGGGTATAGTAGTACTATGTATATGTGTAATGATATCAGTGTGGTTTTATCTTGGTTTTGTAGGTTGTTTGTAGTCTAATTGGTATCAGAGCCAAACCTCAATGTTATATAATATTCTTGTTATTCAATACCTTCTGGCATACAATCATACATACGGACGTTGATACCATACTGTGTGTGCCATGGATGTTTGGATTATATACATGTGTAAGGAAATGCGTTATGCTACGGTTATGGCGTGTTAGACCCTAAGGGACCTATTTGACAGTTTATTCTCTGAGCGCCATGTTGTTTCTTGTTTCGAAAATAATCAATACAAATGAACTTTCACTTGGAAAAATCACTCAAGTGATTGCTTGTTTTACCTAACCTTCTATCCACTAACAATAATAGTATTATCTTGTATTAAACCATGTATATTCAACACCTAATGTACATACTGAACCTTAGCTTATGCTATATTGTATCCAATAGCTGAATTCCCCGTTCTATACTATCTGTTTTTCCATCAAGGTTGAAGTACTTTGGCACTTGCCAATCCTGTTATGGTATAGTAAGGACTATTATATCAACATTATAGTGTTATTGTTTTCCATAAAGGTTTCAACTACGACATCCAGACATGTACTTGGATCGTATAAGTATTAAGGCAGATTTTACAATATAACGTTTGTGATGGGAAGTCAAAGTTAAAGATTATGGATGTTTCATTCATGCTGTAATACAAATCAGTAATTTCTATTCCAGCGTCAGCATATACTTGTTTGCATGGGCTAGTACTTCCCTACATTTCTTGTATACATTACATTATTTATTCTGTGTGTATACCTATACTACAGACTATCCCCTCTATACTGTATTATATTGTTTATGTCTGAATCCAGCTTGTTTTTGTATTAATCATTTGTCTGCTCATCTTCTCATGTAGTTATTTGTCCGATTAACCAAGTAATGAGCTTCTTTTGTGTTACGTAAGCAGGTTGTTTGTTCTTTATTAATTGTAGACCTGTAACCTTATTGTGTTCGCTGTTATGGCAGTCTAAACCATTCCTTAGCTTTGTTCCTGTCCTATAACTTGTATGATGTGGAACTGAGAGAACAAGCCTCGAGGAGCATAAAACCCAAGGAAACATGACCTATACATGAACAAGGATACACCAGGTCATATTCATGGGGAGCTTTTTTTTTGTAGTTCTTATAAATTGTATTTTTAGAGCTTTTTTTCCACTTTATTGTGGCCAATAGGTAAGGATTCAATTACATAGTGTGGGTGGGGCTGTCTGCATTGTGGACATCAAAACAGGGTGTACAAAGAGGATATTGGTGTACTCTTATAATAGAGGTACAAATAATACAATTCATGTAATCAATCTGTTCTGCTATTATTACTCTTCATTATTTTAGCCGGCTAACATACCATTGTGCATCCATCCATTCACTGTCCCGGCCATTCATATCATGTTCATGGTTCATTGATACCGTCCAGTGGCGTCCACCAGATGCTACTGTGTATGGGTCAGTCCACTGGTCCATTTATCCATCGATTTATCTGTTCACCATTTTTATACATCAATTCAGTTTAGCGCGGGATTCTATCATCATGGTAAACATGCATGATTCTGTATGCACTGAAATAATGCTGTTAACTATAGGTCCTCTTTGACTTTGTTTTCGGGAGTGTATTCATTATTATACATGATACAACTACATAATCAATTTATACACATTGTACTATTTTTTATCATTAGTGCATTGTATTTTTGTTTTTGTTATTGTTGTGATGTAAGTTATAAACAGTTATTAATTTTTATGACGCAAACTATTCGTCGGAGAAAAGTCACGTGGCTAATGATAAATCTCGCGGTACTAGTTCATAGTGTTAATTAATTAATAATGCCTTGTTTTTAATTTTTGGAGCTTGGAGGTCAGTCCATGGCTTTTGTTTAAAAAGCTTGAAGTTCTTGTAAATTCAGGAACAAAGGAAAGTTGAAGTAAGCTTCTACCTTAAGCTACAGTATTACTGCCACCTATCCATTGACTGTCACGTCATTTCGATCAATTTTTCCGTTTTCATCTAGCAGCATTAAAGAACCCCCTGAAAGATCTCGTTTTACCACCTGAGTCGTGTCACCATTGTCTTGGTTATCGTACCACTATTCTTGTCACTTAATACTACAGAAGAACAAGCTAATGGGTTGCATCAATCAAATACTGTTCTCATTGGTAGTCCTGGTACAATGTCTACAGCTCGCATACTCTCAAATCGAAGGTTAGAGACCTTGTAGATAATCACAGGGGCATGGTCACAGACTCACAGCACCCGCTGTGATATTACAGTAGCGTGACTCTTGTGTGCTAACCGTGCTTTTAGCCTACTTTTACACATGCAATACAGGATAGGTCTTTAAACATTACTTAGTTGTAAAGCTGTATGATAGTTGATCTATACAATTTCTCCCACTTTTCGTACTATGAATTTTGTGTGTGTATAGTAATACTGCCTGTCTGGCAGGTTCTGTTCATCTCCATTTGGTTATTCAGTATATGTGTACAGTATGTGTGTATGTGTATGTGTGCACAGTGTGTAATTGTGCATAACACGAGATGAATCACGTATGAGACTGCTATAGTGACTGCATACCTCAGTAATGTCCTTATAAATAGCTCATTATGGAAATACCATGTATTTGTGGTTAGCAGTGTTTGTGTCTGTGGAGCATTACGTAAGGTGGCCACTTGGCTTGCTCATGTTATGAAATGCCATTCTGTTTCATCATGCAGTGGACATGCATCATGTACATATATACACATGCAGCACAGGTGCTTGCATCTGCAAATATTATCAAGCCGTTGTATCAAGTGTCTGGAGAGCTACATGTACACTGTAGCTAGTCAAGGAATTGGGGTCATTATTATACCAGCTGTGTTTTTTTTTTCATCCATCAACCATTCATTATTCCAACTTGCAATTTTTTTTTGCTGTGTGCTGTTATACTAACTGTGCATGCCTAGGTGCCTAGTAGCAGCAGGAAGCAGTGACGTCCAGTTCATCCTTTTGCACTGCAAAGTAACCCTCCGCATAATATTCACTGTATCACTGACTGTAAGCATGCGTGTACCACATATTTGCAGCTGGCCAAAACACCCATTGCGCTGTCACCAGCTTTTATAACACTATAAAATATTATATCTGTATACATAATACATGTACAGTGGTAAATTGTTTGTCAAAAAGCAATTTCTCTTAGCCATTCAGTACTGTACATGTATGTATATACTGTAGGTCTAGCAATGCAGGTTGCAGTTGGATGCAAGCCAGTTGTTTGCAAATATTGCACCTAAAATTACGTTGTCTTACTCCATTGTTTATTTGAGTGATCACAAACATACCGTATGCACATACTTGCACTCAGCAACAAACCGTTTTAAAAAAGCTAGTTTTTTTTTTGGACTAATTTAACTTCCCCAACTAACCGACCGCATGTAGCTCAGTTATTCAGCCTTGTTGCCAAGCTAAGTGTGTTCTGTAGACAGTTTTTGCGTAAACTTTGCATAGCACTCAATCGGTCCGGTTATGGCAACTTTATTATAGATTTCAGTTGTAGTGTTGTGTGTTGAACAAAGAAAGCTGATATGATTCTTTTATCAGTGTTTATAGTAATAATATCATACACTAATACTGGTTTCTTTTTCAATGTGGTTTTGTGATTATTGAGGCCTCCTGAGAGAATCTTTCCCATTTGCTTCTTTTATCTCTCTCCCCTTCTCTTGTGTTCTCTTTATCTGTTCTCTAATGATTTATATTTGTCAAGGGTATTGTATAGCTGTCATGATGTATGAATATATTTAAATGAAGCTTGATCTCCACTGTTATTCCTGTTATTCAAAGCCTTCCTACCAGCATTCTTCCATCATTACTACACATTACCATGATCAATCGGTATATACTGTATGTACACGTACTGTATGTGCATGTAAGTGTATGTCTGTGTGTGGGTGACCCCTCCTTGTGTACCTGTGAATTCAGTTCACCTTTTATTGGTTTAAAAATGTTTTTGTGTCTCGTATTCTTGGATTTTTTTTCTACTTTGACAAGCACACCTGCCAATATTTCAATTCTCTTATGATTTTTTCGTAGTAGTTTCAATACTCCCTATTGTTAACTAGGGGGA
>JAYJLX010112983.1:5693-46500 GCA_036873525.1 Chalinula nematifera
CCCCCTCACCCCTCCCTCCCTCCCTCCCCCATCCCTTCCCCCCCCCCCCCTCCCCCCCCCTCCCCCCGCCCTTCGTGTGTCATGGTTGCTATGCTATTTTTATGAATAGGGGAGAGAAAGTCCTTGCTGTTAGTAGTTTAGCCATGGATCCTGTTGTGTCAGTTTCTGCTGAACTAATGTACCAAGGAAAAATGCCCACAGCTACACAGTTGAAGTAAGTCATTGCCGTCTAATCGGAGGGTAGGGCCTGAGGATATACGGGTAGGAGGAGTATGATGTTTGGAGGACGGAGGGTATAATCTGAGAAACATATTGCTTCAACCTAAATTTTAACCCTTTGAATTGGTGTCTCAGCAACCCCTGGCTTGTAACTGGCAAGTACCCAATTTGTTAGCAGTAGTGGTTAATGGTTGATTGTACATGTACATGTGTTTCATGTACTACATAAATGTATTGGGAAGCCATAGTTTACATGTTTTTTTTTTTCCCCCATTTATTTTCAGGGCCAATATGGATATTAAAAGTTACCTGAAGTGAAAAGAAAAAGTTTGTAAGGGCTATCCATTACTGTCAGAACGAACACTCATCTAACTGTAGTATTTTATTGTAACTAGTAGCAGCTGTATTATTTTTCATATTCCCTCAGCAGTCATTCCTTTCTATCTCTCTCATTGTCTTTATTATTAGCCAATATTTCTGTCATTTTTTTTTTCAATTGAACAAAGTACTTTGTATGAATGAGTTTAATATTGGTTACTGACAGTCTGTCACCTGTACACATGCATAATTATGTGCAGGGCTGCAGCCCTAGCTTACAGTGTAATTGTATTATGGTTCCAACCACACAATTATGATTATACTACTAGCTCTTAATTAATTATACCCTGGCTTGTGAAAAATTCAATTTTATATTGCAAATGTATAGCATAACAAGTTCTAATTGGATGGCATAAGTATATAACAATAATCATATACAGTGTAATATTATCAGGAGTATTGCTATAAAGGAGCATCTACAATAGCGTGAATAATGTGAGAAACATTACGGTAAGCAATAGAATGGGTGTGTACTGTACAGCAGGAGGAGCACTACCAGTAGAGGGGAAGGTCAGACCATAGTTTGGGTTTCTGTTTGACGAGTTGAAGGCCATAACTGTACAGTTACTGGTGTCCTCTGAGTATACGAAGGCAGCTCCCCACATCTTGTTGCATAGACCTTCAGCATTTCCATACATCTCCTTGAATGTGACACATTCAGAATCTGAAGGACATGAGTTTGCACCGTCTTGGGCAAAGTTAAAGTCAGCTAGCCAATCTTCAACGCATGTGTAGTCATCCTTGCAAGCCTCAAACCAACGATCACAGTACGATGCACACACTGGTACTCCACTGATGTAACCGGGTGTTGCTGGGATACGGAAGTACCATAGCATTGGTTCACATTGGTAGAAGCATTCTTCATCCTGCATATTGTGCACGTGTAAAAAATAAAATCCTTTATTCATAAAATAGTATTCGTACAACACACAATCAATAACCAGCTAGTGTGATTACATATGCAAGTGCATTGATCCAGCATGCAATATTGCAATTAGACCTATGAGTTAGTCTAACCTTGATGAACTCCTCGCATTTCTGTGATAGATTACCGCACAGGTCCCATGTGTAGTTGTATAGTCCCATAGCCTGATGTCTGTGGATTGTCTTGGAGAGATCAAGGTTGCAGCATGCTTCGTTTTGCCATGAGAGACACTCGTGGAAGTCTTCTTCTTCAGGAGATGGAACGCTCTTGTGGAAAGGCCCCTCGAGACATTGATCTGGAGGTCCAGGTGCTGTGAAGCTATCCTGAGGCTCAACTTCTGTCACTGACAGCAACATAGTGGTCAAAACAATGGCAAAGAAATGGAAGCAAGCCATCTTGCAAGTGTATTTGTCTCTGAGTACAGAAATCAGGCAAGAGTAAATAAAACTTGCGTCAGCCTTAGCCTATTGCTTTTATAAGCACGTGAAGAACACGATTACTCTGAAGTCTATTATAATTATTGTTACTAGGGGGAGTGGCTGGATATGCTGCAACTGAGTGCAGCTAGATCTAGCTGAGCTGCACATATCGCATGCATGCTACTATAAGCATGGATCTAGATCTATACTGCGCATGCGCACGACAGCCAACTCTGCTCAGATTTCGTTTTTAATTTGAAGATAGCACGTGTTATAAACTGCAAAACTGGTAAAGATTAAAGAAAGAGTTGAGCTAAAAACTGGAAATGGAGGGTGACTTTTCAGATGAGGAAGCAATGGAAAATCCCTCAATAACCAACTTTTGGGGTTAGAATAGTTTAATCACAAATAACTGTCAGTTTACCGCCAATTTTTATTTTATGTGCTTTAGCTACAAATCTATCTTCAAAGAGCAAAGTTTACGAGTATACTGGTGAATCCGATGCAGAGGAGAATATTGAGACATATTTTGAGATCAAAGGAGTGAGTGTTAATGTTGTCCATGTCTCCCCTATCTCTCTCTCTCTCTCTCAAACCCCCCCCTCTCTCTCTCTCTCTCTCTCTCTCTCTCTCTCAAACCCCCCCTCTCTCTCTCTCTCTCTCTCTCTCTCTCTCTCTCTCTCTCTCTCTCTCTCTCCCCTCTCCCTCTCTCTCTCTCTCCCCTCTCCCTCTCTCTCTCCCTCCCTCCCCCCTTTCTCTCTCTTTCCCCCCTCTCTCTTTTCCCCTCATTCCGTTTGTCCTCCCATGTAGGCTTGTCTTGGAATTGATGTTAAAAATGAGAGGAACATAGTTGACATAACAACTGAAGACGCAGATGGTAATCCTTTAACTGTGTCTATATTCTCTTTGAAGCTAGACAAATCAGAGCAGGTGATTTGAGCAATACTTGGTGAATCAATGCTGCTAAAAAGAGTTTTTTTTTTTCAAACATATACTTTTTTTTCAGGTGAACTCATCGCTAACATTACAACCACCATTTAAATTGGAATTGGTTCAAGGTAATGTGCTAACAAACGTATATCCAACTTGGTAATTATTCTCATGCATTCTTTTGTTTAGGTTCAGGTCCTGTTAGCATATTTGGAAGCATGACCTCAAGTAAGCCAATGAGTCGAGATTGCTCCTTCAGTCTTCTTTATTCATGTATCTGTTGTACTTCCATAGCTCTCGAAGAGGATCTGTCAGATGAAGAAGATGATGATGAAGATGAAGACGAGGAGGAAGAGGAAAAACTACCATCTCTTGTGAAAGGTAATCATTATACCAAGTTGTAGGGGCATTAATTAGAATTTTAGATTAGTATGTTAAAAGTATTAAAGCTGCTTTTAACTAGAAGGTGTTTATTTGTTGTGTTAAGTGATTTGCATGTACCATGTTGATAATGTATTACTATGTCAAGAACAAAAAAGTCTCATGCCCAGGCTCCCATGCATCTAACAAGCAAAAGTAGTCCATTCACAAGATCAACTAATACGCAAGTATTGAGTGAAATATTACAGTTCTATTTTTGTCTAGTGTTTTAACGAAAAGGGGGCATTAATTGGAATGTGTTAGTGTTGTACATGTATTATATTTATTATTTTTTTTAATTAGTTGAAAAGAACACGTCACAAAAGAAGGTTGGTTAGCATTGTAGTACGTTATTTTGGTTATGTAATCTGTTGCTATTTATAGAAGCGACCTGCTGATTCACCTTTGGAGATAAAGCCAGCCAAAGTAAAAAAAAAAAATTCATAAAGGTCTCCTAATGATGATGTCCAGTTTAATGATTGCATTTTTAGAAGAAAAAAAATGTTGAAAAGGAACCTGTCAATGAAGAAGACGAATCTGATGAAGAAGACTCAGCCATGGATGCATCCTTTGAACTTCCTTGTAAGTACCACTCAATTTCATTGAGGGCTTTATTGGGTAGATGTTGAATGTTTTGAATGGGAAAAATTATGCTTTTTTATGGATTGAGAGCTTTTTTGTGAAATTAATACCTCAAAAATATGGAACTGAACACAATGATGGCACCATCATCAGATTTTTTTTTTGTGAATGTTTCTCCTCACGAAAGTGCTAACTTACCCTGATTTGTGGAAGTTCATCCACTCAAATGATTTCACTTGTACGGTAGTATGGGAAACAGGCAAGAATACATGGCAAAGTTTTGATTTGTGTAACTTTATTCATTCTACAATTTTATGTGCATGACTAGTCAAGACATATCTTCCCATGTGTCCCAAAATATCAAAGACCATCAGCTAAAGCTGCATTTATATATAATATTGCTTACTCTTAGACAAATACATTGTATGTTGTTTTCATTCTTTATTCCATTCCTAATAATAGCTTTAAACAAGGAGGTATCTGATGATGATGACGATGAGGTAATACATTTATATATTAATTACACTACAAGTATTGTATATTGTGGTACACTATTATCTTTTGCCGTACAGTAGAGGTTGCGTGGTATTTTTTATGTTTACTTGTACTGTTTTCTTGTGATTAACCTAAACACAATTCCAACTGCTGTTTACAGTCTGAGTACGTAATGATTAGAGTTGTGTTACTGAATGAAGAAAACGTCCAACATTCACCATTAATTAATGTAATTGGTTAATGAGTGGACAGCGACTATTTAAATAACTATCTCATGCTTTTTATAAGTGTCTCTTAAACACACTCTTTCGTCTTGTATTTAGGAAGATGATGAGGAAGATACTGAAGAAGACGATGACAATGATGAAAGTGATGAAGATGATGATGAAGAAGAGGAGGAAGAAGAAGAGAGTGAAGAAGAAGTCAAACCACCTCCCAAAATGGTAATTACTTTATAACTATAATTGATAATATAGGGCTGTATGGTATTGCCAAATCAAGATACCTCGCTCTTACTACATGTATATACTGTCCTCTGTATGATGCCTTCATTAGTAGATGTATCTCTTCAATACAGGGCTTCTAGTTATACCATACTGAGTTCAGGAAATTTTTAGTGTGGTTTTATTTTTGTCAATGACAGAAAATTAATCACAAAGAAAGTTGTTGACATAATATATAGCACCTGTATAAATTGACCTCAATTGAAGAAAATCTGTATTAATATGGTATTACAATATACCTTACATTCCTATTTAATAATCATTAACCAGAGCGTGGGTGGAGGGTTATAGTAGTCAGTTTGTGTGTGTGTGTGTTTTACCACGTAATCTCTGTGGATACTTGATAGTAGAACTTCGCTGACACTCCATTGAATGCGCTTGATGTCAATAATTCCTCGATTCAAAGTTTTTTTCAAAACATGGCCAAGGTTAAGACGAAGATCTTTGAATATTTTGATTGATAGTTTTGCTGGTTGCCATCTTTTTTAGACCGCGCCTCTTGAGCACATGTTGTAAAAAAAATTGTTAGTCACGCCTAGTCTACTTGCAATTTCATCATGGCCTGACTTGATGCTTGGTTTCATCGTGCTGGGAATGCCTTGGATGGCATCTAGACTGGCCCTGGCATGGCCCTAGAACTTCTAAAATGTGGTGAAAACTAGAATTCTCTTTCATCTTGTGATGGACTAGTGATTGTGAGTTTTGTTCGGTTTTAATTTGTTAGTGTGAAAATGCTGGTGTACATTGTATGTCTAATGAAACTGATGGTCTGCTGTGCAAGTTTGCTTCATATTTGCAAGTTTTTCCTTGGTTCTGTTGGTTGTTTAAGTGTATAGAATCCTTGCTTCTAAAAGAAGCTATAGTGTATGCTGTGTTTTACTATAAAGTGTGTGGTGTTCATCAATGATGTGTGTACATGTATGTGCGCGCTTGATTGTGCAAACTATGGTGTGTAAGAAACTGTGTTGTCAAATGTATATACATACATGACCGCGAGGGTTTAGCACTTTAGTGCTTTCGTTATTTTTTTTTTTAATTATGTTCTCTGTGATTAATCTAAACACAATCCCAACTGCTGTTTACAATCTGAAAAACACTAATTATGATTAAAGTTGTGTTACTGAATGAGAGAACCCCACCCCCTCTATTGTACATGTATAATTAAATAAAAACGTGTGTATCTGTTTGTAAAAACGGCTCATCAATCTTTGTATAGAGTGCAAAGAATAAGAGTCAACCTCAGAAGAAGACCAAAGGAGGACTTAGTCAAACACCTGTTCCTACCAAGAAATCAACTAAATTGAGTGTGATGGAGCCCATGTCAGTGGTTAGTACAGCATTATATAAACACCCATCAAACTTATTTGTATATTGTATGGTTCATTTCATACTTATTTCTCATTTGTTTGTAGCCCAAAAGTGAAGGTAAAAAAGGATCAAAGGTATGCTATAATTGTAATAATCTGTACATAAACCATTGTGTATTATCTTGCAGAGCACCCCGGTTCCCAGTATTGATCAAATAAAGAAGAAACTTTTGGCTGTAAGTAAAGCAATGGTTCAGATTCCTCTAATATTGAATGACTATACTGCTTTGTAGCTTATTCATTGGGTTTTTTTATTTTTCCAGTCACCTACTCTACCTAAAAAGATGGAGAAATTTAGCAACATGTTAAAGAATAACTACAAGATTAGCGATGATAATGTACGTGACATACAGTGTACAGTGATGTATTGTGTATGTCATTATAATGCTTGTTACATCCCCAACAGGCTAGGAAAGAATTATGGGAATATGTTCAGAAAAACAAGAAATGATTTGAAACTTGACCTTAACCTGCTAGTGCTATGTTTAAATTGTATTATAAATTATTGATTATTTTGAATTAATAATGTTGTATAATTATTTTATAATTATGGCTACTTTTGATAGTTATTGGAACGCTGCTAATGAAACTTCACTGGTGACATACAGTATAGGTAGACTCTATGCATTAATTGAATATTTTACTTTCATCAAAAAACAAAAAGCAACCCAAATTAATAGAATATTTTACTTTCATTAAAAAACTTGAAAGAAAAAAAAAAGCAGCCCAAGTTAAAGTCAGTGAGATATAGGGAACAAAAATATTACTAAAATCTAATAGAGGTGTACTACAACAATTTATATCTACTGCATGATTGAGGATATGACATGAAACTAAATTAAATGGCCTAAAACTGTTTCTCTGTTTAATAGGTATATGTATCTTGGATTGCATGTCTCTTTAACTCTAGTTCCCGCCATAAGAAGTAATGGCACATCTAAATGCGCTTTCGTAATCGGGGGTCATAAGAACGGCTTTATTGTAGAACCAACCACCGTAGCCATGGACAGCATAGATTATGTGGGTGTTTGATTACTGGATCTTGTACACTCCACTCCCACTCATTCCGCCGGCAGTATCACACTGGTAGTACAGCCTGATTGCATCCACGTTGCTTAGTTCGCATTGACTGGCCCACACACACTGACCAGGCTTATCCCCTGGGTAACCGGCTATGTGTATCATGTCTCTTGGTGATGGTTTTGGTGTTGATGCAAACTGTATCAAAACCGGTGTGGGTTCATTGACCACTATAATACCGATGTCATAGTCCCAGTTATGGTCGTGAACCCAACCACTGAATGTAATCGCATATTTCCATGTATGAAGAGTGCCTTTGTTAGGGTCACAATCTTTACCTCGTTCTACATTAAGTTCTTCGTACCATTGGTCTGTGGAAGTTTTATACATACAGTGAGCGGATGTGAGCACCGTTCTTTTAGCTACGAATGATCCAGTACAGCCTATTTGCACTCGTCCAATAGCAGTGTATGGAAAGCGATTGGGTGGTGAAATTTTCGTACGTGTGTCTTGACCAATCACACTTCGTTTTTCCGGAGCTGTTGCATGTAGTCGGTTCGCATCTTTCATGGCTTGGGAAAGTACTTTGAAGCCTGACCGCATTAGTGGTTCGGGTCCAGGTCCATTATCACCTTCATCAACCGCTGGATCATGTGCTGTTGGCATCACTGGATCATCTCCTTCATCAACCGCTGGATCATGTGCTGTTGGCATCGCGGGATCATCTATTGCCATGCATGCCTTGTTGAGCTGCAAGTGCCTGTTTCATTATCTCCATGACCTCTTCTAGTGATCCTTCATACTCTATTCCCTCTCTGCTCACGGATACCAGTCGATGACTCTCGTAATACTCTGGTGTACCGGGCTGGTACTCTTTAGTATTGTATTTGATCTTGGAGAAGTCAATGCTCGTGTCAGGCGAAAATGTAATTTTTTTTCCTCTTGCTATTGGGTTTGCTTTAATTGCTACAGTAAAAACAGCAGAAAGAAGGGTAAACAGTGTAATAAACTTATGCATGTTTGCAATTTGTCTGTCGTAGACTTGCACCTGCAACAGGATGAAGCTGAAATGCTTTTATATATAGCCAGAAAACCGGCCTGATGTATACGTCTCATTAAGGCCATGGTATCAAGGAAACAATTCAGATTGTTACTCAGCCTTAGTGAATGGGTTTGGATACTGAGGTTATATAGGTTCTGGGCAATTGAATAATTACTCAATCTATTGGCTGTATGGGGTTGGAATAGCTAGCTTATCTGTTCTGAGAATGATCATTCAACATAATTATTTATTATCAGTGGGTTTAGATGGATTAATCAACAGCTTAGGTTCTGAGCAATTGAATTATTATTCAATCGATTTATTAACAGTGGGGTTGGGTAGATGAATAGCTCACTATAGTCATGACGGTATGGTTCTATATATAAGCTACTGAATGGGGGTAGTGAGTTTGAATCCTGTGATAGGTCTGATTGTTTTTTTTCTTTTTCTTCTTTTCCATGCCAAAATAATAATTAACATAAATAAATTGGATCTTGTTACTCAATGAGTACCAGTTAAACACATGCAACTCCAACATATTTACAGTTCGCTTTATTTTTTTTAAATTTGTGCATGCATTGGCGAGGAGACTAATTAGTTTACAGATTAATAAAATGACTATTGTTATTGGAATCTCTCGCAACCAAACCAAACTACAGTGCCACAAAATGAGACTACATGCAATACATTGGAATGCAAGTTCTCATTTAAATCCGTAGCCATGGTACCTCGTTATGGTCCACTACCGTCTGCATTTGTATTTTGTTGTTTATTATATGAATATGCAGTGTTACAGTATCAAAAGCAAATGTTTTTAGTAGGCCCTCCCCCTAGGGCAAACCTTTATTGATGTTGCAAATGAAAATCACATCGTATATCATTGAAATGATGCGTGGGCGTATTATCATATAAATCCGTGGGCGTACTATACCATAACATTTCTTCAAGTCTTACTATTAACCTGAACATAATGATAATGTATTTGATACAGTAGTGTGCAGTAATCAATTTTACAACATGTAATTAAGGGGTGCAGGCAAAGATGCATGGTGTCCAAGAAAACTAACAATTATATATTGTTAAAGATCTTTGTGAATCTCTACCATATTCAAAAATCCTTTGAATTACGAAACTATGGACATCAAGCACCTTCAATAGAGTGTTATAGTGAGGTTCTACCATCATGCAAACACATATACATGCACATGCGCACATGCACTATCCTCTGCCCACGCTCGTGTGAATCACATTGCTTGTCTGTGGGGTTTTTAGTGTTGATTACATGCAGACGGTAGTTATGCATTGGGTTATGTGTTAATATGTACAATGTACTACTCCAAATATTTTATTTCATCAAAAAAATAGGCAGCCCAAATTAAAGTGATCTACAGGGAACAATGAGAACTATAATATCTACTGATCAAAGATGACTATAACTATAAATGGCCTATATGTGACTAAATGCCTATATATATGACTGTAACTGTTTCTTGGGTTGAATGTCTCTATACTCTAGTTCCCATTGTATGTAGTAATGGCACCTCTGAATGCACTTTCATAAGCAGAGGTCATACGAACAGCTTTATTGTACGTCGAACCACCATAACCATGGACACCGTAGATTATACGAGTGTCCGGTAGCCAGAACTTATACACTCCACTCCCGCTCATTCCGCCGGCAGTATCACACTCGTAGTATAGCCTGACTGAATCCACCTTGCCTAGTGTGCAATGACTGGCCCACAGACACCGACCTGGCTTATCCCCTGGGTAACCGGCTATGTTTATTATCTCAAGTGGTATTGTTGGTGCTGATGCAAATTGCATGAAATCGACCGGTATGGGTTCGGTGACCACTATAATACCGATATCGTAATCCCAGTTATGGTCCTTAGTCCAACCTGTGAAGGTAATCGCATGTTTCCATTTATGAAGTCTTTGATCGCCTCCATCGTTAGGGTCACAATCTCTACCTCGCTCTACGTTGAGGTTTTGGTACCATTGGTTTGTATAAGTGTTATACACACAGTGTCCAGATGTGAGCACTGTTCTTTTAGCTACAAATGATCCAGTGCAGCCCATTTGCACTCGTCCAATAGCAGTGTATGGGAAACGATTGGGTGGTGAAACCTTTGTTCGTGTGTCTTGACCAATCACGCTTCGTTTCTCTGGAGCTACTGCATGCAATCGGTTATCCTCCATGGCTTGGGAAAGTGCTTTGAAGTGTGATCGCATCAGTGGCTCTGGTCCAGGTCCATTATCACCTTCATCAACCATTGGATCATGTGCTGTTGGCATCACTGGATCATCACCATTCATCATATTGATTGGATAGTCTGCTCGGTCGGCTGGGTTATGTACTGTTGGCATCACGGGATCATCCATTGCCATGTCTTGTTGAGCTGCAAGTGCCTGTTTCATTATCTCCATGACCTCTTCTAGTGATCCTTCATACTCTATTCCCTCTCTGCTCACGGATACCAGTCGATGACTCTCGTAATACTCTGGTGTACCGGGCTTGTACTCTTTAGTATTGTATTCGATCTTGGAGAAGTCAATGCTCGTGTCAGGCGAAAAGGTAATTTTCTTTCCTCTTGCTGTCGGGTTTGCTTCAATTGCTGCACTAAAAACAGCAGATAAAAGGGTAAATGGTGTAATAAACCTATTCATAGTTGCAATCTGTCTATAGTATGACATGCACCTATTATAGGATGATGTTGAAATCACATGCCGCGCGGCTTTTATAAAAAACCTGATGTACAGTAAACAAAGCACCAACAAATTTACAGCTTTCCTTTGTGCATTGGGGAGACTAATGAGTTTACAGATTAGTAACATGATCATTGTTATTGGAATTTCTCGCAGCAGGCATGCACTGAAGGTGTTGTTTACTGATTGGATCAAGGTGTCATTGTTGATTACAATTATGCTTGATATATGATATTTAATGGTATAACACAAATAGCATTAGAAATGTACATACAGTTTGTTTAGTAGCACTATATACAGTGTGGCGGTTAACTGAATCACTATATATTTTGGCATGGCAATTAAATTGCTGCATTATTAGTTTATACCACAAGATTAGTAAAGCATTGAGTTGAATGCATTAATTGCAATAATGAGCTAGAAATGGCGGCAATGCAAAATGTGTTGTTATTTGTCCGTTAACATATCTATATAGATAATCACATCATAAAGGTACTTTTAATTATGCCATAAAATCTATACGCTGGTCCTGCATACCGCAGCAAACACTCAGACAAAATTAATGCTTGAGGGATATATATCGGTGAGTCAATTAGTTCAACCAAAGCTGCATTATGTGCATATGCATATGCCTTTTAATTCTTTTTTACGGTTATATATCATATCAGATATTGTTCAGATAAAAATTTAGACCAGTTTATGGTCTGCAGTCTATTGTTGCATGCTGGTGTGTCTATATACATGCACTAATCAATTACCTAACAATATTGTTAGCGTTTGAGTCTATAGATTGTTTGATTTGTTTCTTTAGAACAGAGGACTGTATTTTGAGACAAATTTCGAAACCATGGTCTGTTACAAAACAACAACACGAGTGACAAACAAATAAGAAATAATTGAATGAGATCTAACCTGTTACAAAACAACAACACAAATGACAAAAATGAAAAAAAATGAATATTATAATTATTTATAGGGAAAGTGTTGTGCAATACTCTGTGGTTCATTATGGGAGGGCTTTAGATAACCTCTGTGGTCAGAACTCATAGGCAGGCAGAAACTGGCCTGGACTCTCATTACATTACATAATTAGGTTAAATAACTGATTACATAAGTTACAATAGTGTAGTTTCATAGAACACTGAACAAATATTATGAAAAAAATAATCATGCAGTCAGTACGGTAATGTCGAGTACATAAGTAAACCAACTCATGAATTGAGAAGCTGCAAACTGCCTAGTAGGTATACAATAAAACAGATGATATGCACTGATTAAGCCTGCTGCTTACATGTTGGTGTATGATGAACTATCTTTTATATATACAATACTGTATCCATGTATATAGATTGCATGGCATTTATTTGACTATAATGTACTGTTTACTTGTGATTAACCTACAACTCCAACTGCTTGTTTACAGTCTGAGTACGTAATGATTAGAATTGTGTTACTGAATTGCATGCATGCATCCAACTCACACCAACAATTATTACACGGTGGGTTGATGTGTGGGCGGTGATTTTTTCTAAATATGCTTTTATCATTTTATCAATGACATATTCGTTGTTTTGTATTTTAGGAAGACGATGAAGAGAATACGGAAGAGCCAGCTAGGACGTTGATGATGCTGACAGCAACGAAGACGATGAAGAGGAGCAGGAAGAAGAGAGTATATAGTGATGAATGAAGAAGAAATCAAACCCCCTCAGCCGGTCCCAAAATGGTTGGAAATGGTTTTCCAATTACAAGATTATATAGCGATCTACGTCAATTAAATATATACTTGTCAGAAAAACACCTGAAAAAAATGATTTAAAACTTGACCTATACTATACCTGCTATTATATTATTGGTTATTTGAATAATGTATACAAATATTACATGGCTATATAGTTGAAGTTATATATATAATAGTATTCAAACACTGCTAAAGTATAGTGAAACTTCATGCACTAGTTATATAGCTGCGCTGTACAGCATGTGGATTTTTATTGTTAGTTACATGCATTATATAGGTATATGCCGGCATTGAAATGATTAGTATTTTTCATCAAACATTGAAAAAATATAACCCAAATTTAAGAAAACTATTATGGAAACCAAGACAATAGCCTATACTACACAGACAATTTATCAGTATATATATAGAATGAAACTAAATGGCCTATAATTGTTTCTCTAGGTATCTATTATGGGTTGCATAACTCTAGTTCCCGTTGTAAGAGTTAATGATATCTCTAAATGTGTTTTCGTAATAAGGTATCATACCAATGGCAATATTGTTTCTCCAACCACCATAGCCATGGACACCGTAGATTATACGGGTGTTTGGTTCCCGATACACATACACTCCGCTCCCGCTCATTCCTCTGGCAGTATCGCAGGGGTAGTACATTTTGATTGCATACACATTGGATAGTTCACATTGACTAGCCCACAGACACCGACCCGGCTTATCCCCTGGATATCCGGCTATGTTTATTACGTCCTTTGGTGATGGTTCTGGTGAGGATGCAAACTGCATGAAAACCGGTGCGGGTTCGTTGATCAATATAAGGCCGATGTCGTAGTTCATGTTATGGTCATGAACCCAACCACTGAATGCAACCACATTTTTCCATGTATGAAGAGTGCCTACATTAGGGTCACAATCTTTACCTCGTTCTATGTTAATATGTTCGTACCATTGGTTTGTGGAAGTTTTAAACATACAATGAGCGGATGTGAGCACTGTTCTTTTAGCTATGAATGTTCCAGTGCAGCCTATTTGCACTCGTCCAATAGCAGTGTATGGAAAGCGATTGGGTGGTGAAACCTTTACCCGTGTGTCTTGACCATGCACGTTTCGTTTCTCTGGAGCTGCTGCATGCTGTTGGTTTGTATTTTCCCTGGCTTGGTAAAGTGCTTTGAAGTGTGATTGCAGTAGCGGTTCGGGTCCAGGCTTTTTATCACCTTCATCAATCGATGGATCATGTGCTGTTGGCACAATCACAGGATCATCTAGTGCCATGCCTTGTTGAGCTGCAAGACCTGTTTCATCATCTCCATTACGTCTTCCAGTGATCCTTCATACTCTATTCCCTCTCTGCTCACGGATACCAGTCAATAACTCTCGTAATACTCTGGTGTACCGGGTTTGTACTCTTTAGTATTGTATTCGATCTTGGAGAAGTCAATGGTCGTGTCAGATGAAAAGGTGATTTTCTTTCCGCTTGCTGTTGGGTTTGCTTCAATTGCTGCAGTAAAAACAGCAGATAAAAGGGTAAACAGTGTAATAAACCTATTCATAGTTGCAATCTGTCTATAAGATATGTACCAGCACCAATTAAGATGACGCTGAAATCATGCATTTATAGAAAACCTGCATGTCGTACAGTAAACAAACACCGACAAATTTACAGCTTTCCTTTGTGCATTGGGGGGACTAATCAGTTCACAGATTAGTAACATGATCATAAACAATCTCTCACAAGATGCATGCATGCGCTGAAGGTGTTGTTTAATGTATACTTGTTGGATTGAGGTGTCATTGTTGATTACAATATGGTTGATATGATATTTAATGATGTAACGCAAATAAAATCAGGAATCCACAGTTTGTTGATGCAACACATGGTGATACAACACACACTAGCTAGCTGATGAAACTGTACTGAGCTAATGAAAGGGCTACTTATATAGTTGTAAATACACATAGGGTCATGCACCAACTATACTTGGGCTTACAGGTATACATGCATACTCCGGTATACTTATGATAATAAAATCAGCAGTTCGATTGGCAATGAAAACAATAACTATATCCAAAAAAAGATTTTGTGGTTAATTCACTGTATCCATGGCAACTAAATTGCATTTTAAGTTACCGCAGGATTAAAGCATTGACATGTTGATACATTCAGATTGCAATAATAGAAATGACAAGAATGCAAAATGTGTTGTTATTGGTCCATTAACATATAGTATAGATAATTGCATCACAAAGGCACTTATAATTATTATACCTTAAAGTCTATACTTTTAATCCACTGGGCATGCATGCTGGCAAACACTCAGACAATTAATTTTTTAGGCATTGTTCACAAATGAAATTTAGAATGATATTAAGCAATGTGGTGAGTGGCCTGTATGCATTAATTTTTTAGCTAGATCTACCGCTGAATTAATAGTGCCTTTAAGCAAGGCCTCCACTAGGGTAACTTTCTTAATGCTTTATTGATGCTCAAGTAAGAGCCAGCCTTCAGAGTTCAGACTAGGTCGAATTGACAAATTATGATCTGATTGAAATACGTGGGCGATATGGTGGGCCACATTGACCACACCCTCCTTAAGTTAACGCCCACAACTGGGACATTAATACAAAAGTAAAAAGATCGACCAAGATGCCTTCTCAGATCGATTACTCGTGTTCTTTGTTTTCTGGAAACAATTCAGATAGTCAAACATACGAAGTAAGTTGTATAAAACCTTCATTTATTGTGTAAGCATTGATTTAACTCTGTTTCTACTCCTCCTATAGAATATTATTGTCAATGTTCGAGTTAGTCTGGCCTGTTTCTCCTTTATTGGAAGGTTCGTCTTTAGTATTCACTGTAGACAGTATCACTAGTATATATACATATTCCCTGGTACATATTATTCATTAGTTGAACCAAACTATGTACCTAAAGTTTAATTATAGTGAATTATGCGTGAAGATAGTGTCAAGTTAGTGTCAAGTTGTAGTCTTGTGTAACCAGACTCCTCCTCACTATGAAGGTAGTGTAGTAGTTCCGGTTACTCGAGGCTAAGTAGGTTATGGCTTTTCATGCAAATCTAAACCTTCATCTAAAGTGTATTAACGTTGCAAGAGGTTAAAGCTTTTAATTGTTCGTATTGCATGTATACCTACTCTGGTCCTCGCCCATTGATTCAAAGGAATATGGTCTAGTGAAACCTATACACACTACTCGTACAAGCTGCAAATTATTTGCAGTCCAATCAGATTGCAGCGCTCACATTTTTGCTTTAGGTATGCCTATTTATCATGTGATTACAAAAAAAAAACGATCAATCGATTATTGTCACATGGCGGAAAGTATAACGGAGATAACAAAAACCAGCAATTTCATTCCAAGAATTCTGTTTGTACAAGTAGTGAGTATAGGATTCCCCAGACCATTCCTCAGAAACGAATGGGCAGGGACCAGACAAATGTATACCAGTACGAACATCTCAGCTGTTTAAATGTTGTTGTCATTTTAAGTTTTTCAACAGTATATTTGTCCTGTCTCTTATTTGGGTTTTCAAGAAGTACAAGTTCTTCACGCAGGTCAGTTATTTCAATTTCTAATACAGATAAAACAGCTGTTGGATGGATGCTTGTATACTGTAGTGCTGTCTCATTGAATAGTAGTACCCTATTGAGCTTTAAGGCCTCTTCACACTGGCACTGGTGCTTCCATCATTGTGTGGTGTGAAAAAGCTTGTATATTATATAGTATGTATAAATATACATACTATATAATATACAAGCTAGTATGATTTTTTTTTATGAGACCGATTATATATTTATCGTTATGTTCCTTTGTTATTATCTCTATCTGTTCTATTACAGAGGCTGATATTGTATATTACTGTTGCTGCTCTGGTCTCATCGTTGTCCTATATCATTGTAAGTAGACGTATCTATATTTATTGGGGAGACTATATGTCAGATGCCACAGTATACTGCCATATGCATCTCATCATACAGTTACAGTAATATAGTCTAGTATACTGCTATAAGTATTGTTTGATGTAACTATAATTAATAATTATTCTAGGGTCGAATAGGGTACCGTCCATATGATGATAGCAGTGAAAGGTTCTGTAAATTTTCAGGATTCTTGCTTCTTTATTCCGGTAGAGCAATATCTACATCATTATTATGTATAACCGGTTTCTTATTGTTTCTGTGTTTAAGATTGGACTGTGTTATTGGCCACTCTCTCCATTACTGTATGCCTACTGCTTCAGGTAACATGGCATATGGTCACAGAGAAGTTTGAACTGTAAGCTGTAAAATAATCATTACAAATTATATTCTGGGTTGGGGGCAGGGATTCACTACCACTGTATGTATGCTGGGAGGGCTCTAATGTGTTAAACAATACTTTATTAATCTTTGATATGTCAGTGTCTATATTCTTGTGATTTATGGATTTCCGTTGATAATTGTGTGGATACCGTTCACTCAGAATGACTTTGGTCCGTCGGGTGCTTGGTGGTGAGACTGTTTGCTACATGGCTATCATCAGTATTATGTATCTATGTGTTATATATTCTCTGTGTAGTTGGATACAGAGTCAGGATTATGACTGTAGTGAAATAAAATCAGGACGTGTCCTTCAGTTCACATTGTGAGTATAAAGGCCGATTCACACTATAACCGTAATGTATTGCGTAATGAAAGCGAATGCATGGGAAGAGTACAAATCATTATTGTGACGTAAAGAGTTGAACTTTTTTCAACTCCAATCATCACGTTAATGACTCGCGCACTCTATTCCCGTGTTGTATTTACTTTTGTTATGTATACATTACTTTATTTATAGTTGTAAAACAACCTTAATTAATGCCCTATAAGATGCCTGCCCTATGTTATCCTAATTCAGCCTTAGTTGATTTTAAATATGCAAAATAGCTAAAAAAAATTTTTTTTCCTTCTAAACATTCATCTTTCATGAGTTAAAACATTGTACAGTAGTGTTATTGTTATGTTTAGCTCATTATGTTGTTTACAAATAATTACCAATTTGTTTGATTTACCTTATTATCCAGGTGGTATTTCCCGCTATATTCCATAATCAGTGTATCTTTCCTGATCTATGTGTTTATCATTTATAGAGCCAAATCAGAGGTGATTGATTAACAGTAAAGTTGTATAATGTGACCCTTTTTACCGTGTGTCTCGATCCAATATACGGTAGAAGCAATCATTCTGATCTGTTTGTTGCCAAATTTTATTATAAGTTGTTTATTAACTCAGGTCAGTGAGTGGACAGGTTTATTTAACCCGAATATCCATAAACAAAAGGTAAACAACAGCAAACAGGGGAAACCAAACCCCATTATATTATGATTCAATATTATGGGTTGTACCAACACCATCATTTCTTGGGAATCAAGCCCACAATATACTATTCATTATAGTAATCATTAATACTACTATAGTTACTATTAAAAGATGAGATCAAGCCACTCATGTACTACCCTGTGATATATTTCATTGTACAGCTATTTCCGTTTATCAACAGGTTAGTACACTTATTAACCTAACTAGTATAATATATGCTATAAACTAAATGTGTTTTCATAACTAGAATATCCATCAGTGTCAATCATCAAGCGAATTTCTCCCTCTACCTTTTACATGTTTTAACGTCACCATTAACAGGTTATATTATTGGTTGTCTGTTATACATGTATCATATGGGGGTGTGGTATGTACTGTAGGAACATTGATAGCCCTTGCCTATGCACTGGACAGGGATACAATAAGACGATTGAACTGGAGATCAATCAAGGTATTGCTGGAAAGGCTGCATGGTCAGGAAATTAAAGGAGAGAGGAAGGGAGGGAGAAATGAGCTAGTACTTGCATTACTTTAAAGGCACTATTTTTGTCCTAATAGATTAATGTCATTTATCGAAACACTGATAAGTTGGTTCGTCCATATGTTGCTACTCATGTACAAGAAAAGGAGCCCACTGTACAGCACCATCTACTGCAACGTGACCAACTAGTACTGGTGGATAGTGATGATGATTGAATGTATCCCATATCTCTTATATACTATAATCATACATGTTTGATAAATCACAATTCAGTTTATTGTTATAACCATGTAGTTATATCTTCATCACTGGTGTATTTTTTTAATTATCAAGCTGATTTTATTTATAATTACATTTTCACACCTGTTTCAATAAACAAAGAAATATATTGCACTTGTGATTATATACGTCAATCAAAACATCAATTGCAACAGTTATAATATAAAAATATAAGCAAAAAAAGTCATACATAGAATTAAAGGGGAAAAAAATTGAAATCAGTATTAATTTATTGATTAATTCTGGCCACAATCATGTTCATACACATACGAAACTAAATAATTCGGTAAAATGTTTTGAAAAGGAATGGATTGATTAATTAGTGTCCTGGCACATAAGCACCTCAGGGTGGTATTCTGCCTTGAAACCGACTGCAAGTACGTGGATATTTTGGCACGGTTACCCACATACCCTACCAAACCACCACTAGTACTCAGATCCAATGGAGTTTGGTTGCTATAGTTCACAGCATCAATATGTGCACCGGCTTCCACAAGCGTCTGAACACAATTAAACGAGCTGTCCTCTTTTAGTAGAACAGCCAAATGTAAAAGGTAGTTCCCCGATTCATCTTCACTGTTAAGAAGACAGCCATAGTCCAGGAACAAGGAGATAACCTTGTGCAGGGGAAGCATAGAATGGGCTATGGTCGAAGACGAGTTAACATGATTGTTGGCATCTTTGACTGGCGGTAGTTCTTTGAGGCAGGCAACTAACAACGAGATGTTCTTGGTGTTTGCCAAGTCGTACAATTTTTTCGCCGATTTGATAAATTTATCACGCTCACTGGATTTGTAGTGTAGATCAGTTGAAGCATCAATGGCCATTAACCATACGGATAGCAATCGACAAAGACAGTACACAACATCGGTTTCCGATATCTTGCTTGCTTTCGACAAATGAAACTCTCTGATACCCCACTCGAAATGCTGTTCGAACTGTGGCATGTAACCAGCTTGGATCATCATGGCAAACCCACGTACGCTAAACAGCAAGTCTTCGATTATTTGAAGTTCGTATGCCATTCTGGCGGCTTCGTCGTACTCCAGTGATCGCAACCATAGCTGCATGCACTTGTCGTACATCTGCTCCTCTAAAGCCATGTCTCCACTTATCCTGATGTAAAATGGTGTAGTAGGATGAATTGGTCCCAGTATACGCTCGCAGTACACCGAACACAGATGGAAACTGTTCATGTCTTGGGCTAATATGCTCTTTACTTCATCTATAGTCAAGGGCTCTTGTATGTCATCGTATATTGGATGGGACTTGCCTATGTTGAAATCATTATTGGATGAGGAACGAATCGAAATAGCCTTCGAAGCCCAATTTAGAGCAGCTGGTATGTCACCGTTCAATACTTCCTTGGAGAAGAGCAGACAGAAGCAGTCGTAACGTTGCTTGTCATCTAACTGGAACACGGAATCAAGGAACGTTAGTATATCGTGGTGACCATAGCAGCAGGCTAGTATAGCAGGAGTATATCCAACGTCGTTTGGAACATTTTTGGCACCAGCCTCCACCAGGATCTTTGTTACATCGCTAGAGCCCGACTCGACAGCCACATGTAATGGCATGTCACCATTGTGGCCCTTGTGATGGACATTGGCTCCATGTTCTATCAAATACTTGACAGTATTGATCCGTTTCATGGCAGCTGCAATGGTCAGTGGGCTCTGACCAACCTGATTGGGTTTATCAATGTCAGCACCTTTCTCTATTAGATACTCGACTACGTCTATATGGCCATCGAATGCAGCTCCTCGTAATGGACTTGATCTGGATTCTGTAGTGTGTTCAATGTCTGCCCCACGCTCTATTAGCTCCTTCACTATGTCAAGCTGTCCGAGTGTCGATGCTGTCCAGAGGGGCGTGGCTCCATCCACAGGGTGCCCTCCCTCAATTACAGTAGACGTCTCTTGCTCTATGTTGACATTATACTCATTCAAGAAGTACAGTAATACGTCCTTCTTGAGATGCTGGATGGCTGCTAATAAGAGAGAATGGTTTCGTGGTACATGCCGTGATATCAGCCGTTCCTTCACTACCGGATCCAAATCTGGTGTTATACAATTCTTCACGGAATCAAGATCGCCTTCTATTATTTCTTTAACAACGAGTTTTAAAGGGTCACGATTTTGACATCTACTCGCCATTTCTCTTCCTTTCTTTTTTTTTTTTTTTTAGTGCGTGGATATTGCACGCCCATTTATGGGCGGGTCGATCAGCAGCTAATAAGTAACTCCACCTTCATTTTTTATTACTCTGAATAAGGACACCTTTGTAATCATAAATGAGGACTTTTTTGAGTTCCCAAAAAGTACTTTTCCATATGCTAAACTACCTCTGAAATGAGGACACCTCTATAATCAGGACACTTAATTTTGGCCCAACAATGTCCACAATAGAGATCGAGGTTCCACTGTATAGATCTATAGTGGACTAATTTTATTTTAGTACAGATAATCTTATTGACAAAATAGCTGGAAAAAAAAAAATATTATTTTTAATATCCATTATTGCTGATTAGCAATAAAGTCCACCATGGCAGCACTGGGTCTACCCTTTACAGAATGAATCTCTGCACTTTCATCATCATCTGTATCACGCATTGATTTCTGTGCTGCAAACTGTATTTGATGCTCATAGTGTTCCTCCACAGCCATTCTCAACCTCAAGTCAGCGTTCCTCTCCCGCCTCCTGTACAAGTAAGATGTAATAGTGTACAGTACGAAACCTACCAAGGCTATGGAGCCTAAAATAATCACCATGAAACTAACACATGAAACAATCCTATGAGAGAACAAGTCATGAAGTTTTTCCAAAACCATGAGTATCACGGCACTTGCATCGATGCATAAACTGCGTAGCAACCAGAGCAGGCCAATTAAAATCCCACTCAAACCTGCTGGAGCCTGACTACAGAGGAACTCAAAGATACACAGCAAACTCAACATGTCCACCATTCCCGTTAATATACCTGGTATAAGTAAAACCCAGAATGACAAGTTTAATTCGGGATCACCTGGAGCCCATAAAAACCAACACGGCACTTGTTCAGAAGCTGTTGTGACTGCTCTCCCAATTATATCAAATATAGAGAGCATTGCCATTGAGCACAGTAAAAGGATCATAGATAAGCCAATCCCTTTCAGTGGATTACTGAGGAAATACTCTAGTTTAGGATATAAAGGTAGTATGACCAGTTCAAGTAGAGGGATTGCAATCAGGATGATATCGTCTCCGATGAACCAGACAAAGTAGCGTCCCAATCCATTCAAGCTGTTTGCACCATCCTTAAACTGATGAGCGTATAGAAACATTCCATTAATGAAGGGATCAGAAGCTATGAGGAACGGTATGAGAGATGCTAACACAACGAGTATTCTAAGGAACGTCTTTACAGATTCCACTTCTTCATGAGAGTAAGGACCACCAAATCTGGCTTTGGCAAAATCAATACGTGTGGGTAGTTCCTTGTCGTTCCAATAGGAGAAAGAGCTCCTGTTCTCGGGGTACTTCTGTTTCCAAGAATACCTCAGAACACCAAGTAACAGCTTGTAATGGTTCTTTGTATAAACTGGTTCAAACCAATGGCTACAGTTAAAATGCAGGCACAAACACAAGCAGAACAATGCAAAGGCAAACATGCTAGCACCAATGGTGCCCGTGTAAGGGTTAACAATATTCAAGAATGTTACGACAAAGAGTGGATTACCAGAGAGGAAGAGAACCCAAATTATCCAATTAACATAAGCTCTGGCCTTAACATTGGACTGCCCAGTCACCACCAATTGATTAAGCCCGTAGGAAAATATATTGGCATAGCAGAACGACACTGAAATGGACATTAGTATGAGAGATGAAGTGGATAAACAGTACTTGGCAATAACATATGATATGAAGTACCCATCACATAACTGATGCTGTATTGCTGCGCTGATTGTCTGTAGGAGGGTACCCAACCACCCACTCCATAGGCTTATGGTTACAGCGTTGTCTAGACCGATTCGAGAGTCTCCTAACCAACCAGCAAACGGAATCAAAATGAACAAGAAGCTGCGGCAAATGTTGAAGATGTTGTTTGTGGACTTGCTAACACTAGGGGCTGGTTCCAAACACGATTTACCCCCAAGTGGTGTGGTCAAGTCAATAGCTGATAGGTAGGCTATGACTGTACATGTATTAACAGCAAATAGATACAATATCAGGAGGATCGTTGACTTGGTGAGTAGACGGCTCTTCAACTCTTTCCAGTAAGATTTGCCAATCTTCTTTATACAACCATTAGCAGTGGTTACATGAGACTGGGTTTTAGTGATGTTGGTAGCAGACATAGCTCTAAATAAACTCTTAGCGCTGTTAAATCAGATACTTCAATGAAATTGACTCTTAATCAACAATATGAAATCAGATCAACCTTGTCTATACTATAAAATGGTTAAGGCATGCATCCATTTTCTCCCAAAAATATGTGCTATGGTATGCTGTTTTTAGGGTCATATGCACCTGTATCATTAGTTTAACACTACATACTTTACTATACATAGTGATGATGACAACTTCCTAGGTTATGCATGACAATACATACTGTTATAAAATTAGTTATGAATATAAATACTAGATACAGAACTGATCAGATGTACATGCGTATGTGCAGTTAATTGCTGGGGTCATGCACCTGTATCATTAGTTTACCCACACTTAACACATTTACTATATGCAGTGATGATCTGTTATTTCACAATTTTTAGAAAAAGGTTATAATGACTATACTGTTATAAAGCTAGTTATGAATAAATACTAGAGATATGGAACTAATATATGCATCATGTATTATAAAGATTGATGACATAGTTTAAATATTGGTTTCTCTCTCCTCCAATCCTCTTCCCTCTCCACCAGCCCTCTGCTGTTCCTCCTGTAGACTCTGTTGTTGCTGTGACCACATGGCTGAGTAGACTCCGCCCAGTGATAACAACTCTTCGTGTTTACCCCGCTCGATGATCTCTCCTTCCTTCAGTACTAGTATCTGATCGGCATGGATGATGGTTGACAGACGATGTGCCACTATTATAGTGCTCCGCCCCTCACACACCCTCATTAACGACCCTTGTATGTTTCTCTCGGTCTGAGTATCCAAAGCTGATGTGGCTTCATCCAATAATATAATGGCTGGATTCTTCAAGATGGTTCGTGCAATGGCCACCCTCTGTTTCTCTCCCCCGCTGAGCTTTAATCCTCTCTCTCCGACGAGTGTGTCATATTTCTTGGGGAATGTCTGTATCTTCTCATGTATGTCAGCATATTCCGATGCCTTGATCACCTCATCCCCAGTGGCATTAACGCGACCGTAACGAATATTGTAGTATATATCATCATTGAATAGAACCGTGTCCTGTGGTACCACACCTATACATCGACGTAGTGAGGATTGCTTGACGTCACTAATGTCCTGTCCATCGATCAGTATACAACCATCCTATAATAATAAAGAAAATTATTGTCAAATGAGGTGCTCGTTAAATTGAATTTTATAAAGTATTACCCATAGATTTATAATACGACACTAGTGCAATACTGTGTGAGCAATTTGGTCATTTAACATTTGTTTAACATTGGAATAGATAGGAATTATATTCCAGCATATCAAAATAATGCTTCAGAAGTGTCGTATTATAAGTCTGGCTTCATTAAGGTGGCTCATAAGTATGTGTATGTGTGCATGCAATAACCTGAATATCATAGAATCTGAATAGTAGCCGTATTATGGTGGATTTCCCTGCCCCTGATGGACCAACCAGAGCTACCGTCTCTCCAGGATTAACAGTGAATGACACATGACGAAGAATAGGCCTCTCAGGGTTGTAATGAAAGTACACGTTACGGAATTCTATCTTGCCAGAACTGAGCTAAAGTGGAGAGTATAAAAAGTATTAATATTAAATTCTATGTGAAATCGATGCTTACCATTAAGTCTTTAGCATTGGCAATGTCAGCTACCTCTCGTTCAACATCCATCAGGTCAAACACGTTCTCCATGTCAATGAATGCCTGCTGGATCATACGATAATATGTTCCAAAGAAGTTTAGAGGTACGTACAGTTGAACGATGTACGTTGCATATAGCACAAAATCACCTACTGTCAGATAACCTTGAGAAACTCTGAAACAAAATTTAAAAAAATAAAACATCTTGAAGCCAAGTCTTTACAAATGACAGTATAATATGTTTACCTGTAAGCACAGAGCAATGCCCCTCCCAACAGACCTAAGCTGATTATCACGTTCTGTCCAAGTCCTAGTACATTCAAACTGGCCAAACTCTTCCATTCTTCTTTCTGAAAGTCCACAATGGCGCCATTGAACCGTTCAACTTCAAACGCCTCTTGCCCGTAATATTTAACAGTCTCAAAATTAAGGAGGGAATCTACTGATATAGCACGTGCTTTGTTATCCTTCTCATTGGTTCTTCTCCTGTACTTGGTCCGCCATTCAGTGATATAAATGGTAAACAGTAGATAGGATACCATAGTGGTGAATACTATCAGACCGAACCAGGCATCGAATGCGACCACAAAGAACACTACAGCCACTCCGATATCGACAAACGTTGGCAATATATTGAATAGAATATAACTCAGTAAGTTATTGATGCTGTTCATACCACGATCGATTACGCGAAGGATTTCACCCGTTTTACGACCAAGGTGCCATCTCAGTGACAGACCATGTAAGTGCTGGAACAGGTCCACCTGCATCGAGCGACTGGTGTACTGCTGAACGTTAATCCATAAAAAGGAGCGGATATTGTTCACCAAACCTGATGAACCAACCGATCCACCTTGGAGGAACCGAAGGAAAACGTATATGCAGACAGACACAGCAGGGAAGGTGATGCCAGTTGATTGATGCGTCATTCCGTACTTCAAATCAAGCTGTGAGGTTTGGTTACGGCCACCGGGTGTAAGGGAGTTGATAATCTTTTTATAATAAATGGGAACCATTACATTAATCACTCGACCAGCTACTAATATAAGCAGACATATTATTACTTGCAGCTGTAAAAGCGGGTGCCCACGAGGCCATACAAATGGGAATATTGCTTTGGTTTTCTTCACGATATTTCCAAACGTTGATCCTTTACTGCTTTTACCACTGAATCCACCCGCTTTAACCCTATCTTCCTCGTTCTGGGAAGACACATGAATGACGGGAGGTTCCTGTCCACTGCCTTCATTGATATTGACCAATAATCGATACTGCGACTTACGAGTTAGTAATGGTCTCAATATACCCACAGCAACCAGCACCATTAAGCATACTACACGGCAACAGAACACTACCAGATCTGTGATATCGATATTACCGCGATCATTGTGGATAGAGAAATGCCACCACCATTCAGAGCTCTGCCAGGAAGATACAGCGAAACAGAACGATAATATGGTGCCTAGCCAAAACGTGATAACCGGTATTGAGTGATGAAGCCTGTAGAGTATATTGTATCGCTCCCTGAGTATCATGTAGACGCAGAACAACCAGGCTACGGCACTAGTGGGACAGGCAACTACCAGATAACCGTATAGCTTAGCCCCGGGTAGGAAACTGTGGACGAGTAATTCGAAGACGTATGTGATTGACATGAAGAAACATAAGAGTACTTCGAGGAAGAGGATTTTCGACTGTAGCAGCCACCTTGAAATTGAGTACGAGTTTGGTTCACTTCTCCTTTTGTTTGGCTCACATTTCAACACGATAAGTGTTATTCCAGCGACAATTATCACACCAGATGGAACGAGGCTGCTCAGAACAGTCGCCAAACACCTTGAAAACCCGTTATGCCTCCATATAATAGATTCACCATCTCCAGGTTCGCAGAATGGTAGCATTATTCCGATCGCATTATTCACAGACAACACCAAAAAGTAGACATTTTATACAAGTTAAAAAAATTAATTAGGCTAGCTTTAATAATTAATTTATTATTTTTAGTATTTCGATCCCCACACATCTTAAAGTTTACCACCAGACTCCCACGCATTCAAGGTTATTTTCAAGTAGACTAGATCTACATAAAACTGGAACTGTGGGCACTAGCTAGTGAGTGCTAATCACGAAAAATAGTAGGATAGTTAACTGGCATGGGTAGCTATATTAATTCTACAATATGCATAGCATAGTATATTAGTGTCTGAAACATGGTTGCATTCAGCCCCACATGTATGCATGCACATAATTATTATAGATCACAGCCCACCGGCGTCACATGCAAGCCTATATACTATATACACAAGAATAGTTTAATACAATAAGTATAAGCATACATTAACATTATACAATGTCTTCATATCACATCTGCCTTCCAGGTATGAAACGATCTGGTGGAGGGATGTATGTGTTCGTGTGTGATCTTGTTCGAACAGGGCTACAGGGTGCAACGGTCTGATCATGATCTAACGGAATGGTAATGGTTGTCGATCGACTCGGAATAACATGAATATATGATGACGGTTTCGTTGAACTTGACCGGTTGGGGTATCGACCAGATAGAATCGTGGAGTTTTGGCGGGAGACACAACATGACGACAGTAACTCGTTGGTTTCTGATGGTTATCCATACTGCGGTACCAACTGGTATAGGAGATTGTGGTTTGACCCGATGGGCACGATCATAGTTGTTCTTTTGAGATTGTCTGAATGTCTGGTCACACTCTTGAAACCTCTTTAGGTATTTCCACTGAGGCACTAATTGTTCACTTAGTTGTGGAATATTGGTTCGGAGAGGCCTTCCCATCAGGAGCTGTGAGGGTGTTAAATTGCACCAGGGTAGTGGGGTGGAACAATAGGCCAGTAACACCAGGTAAGGGTCCTCAGCTTGCTCGATCAACCTCTTGACTGTTTTAACAGTTCTTTCATACGATCCATACGATTGGGCGAACTCTCTGAATTCAGAGGAAGAGTACTGTGATGAGATCACTACTGCGGAAGTAGTTGATGACAGCTTCACGAGTTCCGGAAATCTGGAAAAGTAATCAACTACTCGCGAGTAGGTAATTGACACCCTTGAGTGTGAATAGGTCTGTGGCAATCGGGATAGTCTGGCAGTTTTGACTTAATCAACGGCTCTCTGGGAGGTGAGGCTTCTTTTGCGCAGCTGTAACATTCTCTGACGAAATCTTTTAACTGCTGGGACAATTCTGGCCACCAAATGGACTGATTAGCTCGGGGATGACATCTTTCCATTCCCTGGTGTTCTTGATGTATCTTGAGTAGAGTCTCCTTCTGTAGTTTCTTTGGGACGACGATTCGTTGCCCTTTCAGTAATATAGGTTATTGTAAACAGTCAGTTCGTTTCGAACCTTCCAGTATGCTCTCAGCTCGGCATCAACCTGGAACCTGTTAGGCCAAGTGCCGTTGCAGTATGATATCACTTTCGAACATATCTCATCTTCCCCCTGTGCCTATCGATAGGCATCAATATTCGCTGGTTACTTGCGGGGAGTTGTTGGACACATGCATGCTTCTATCATTGCTTCCGCCTGTGCCTGAAGAGTGGTATCAACTGTTACTGATGAAGGAGTACGAGACAATGTGTCTGCACATTAACTTGCCAGGAACACAGACAATGTCGTAGTCAAATCAGTCCATTCGTAGTCTGAATCGTAACACTCTCGGTGGTAGTTTGTGTAGATCTTTATATCCGAGAAGTGGGACCAAAGGTTTGTGGTCCGTGTCTCTTTGGCGAACTTTAGACCCAGTAGATAGCTTAAGAACTTCTCACATGCCCACGTCGTGGCTAGCGCTTCTTTTTCGATTTGAGCATAGCGTCTCTCGGTTTCAGACATGGTTCTTGAGGCGAATGCGACCGGTTTCCACTGTCCCTTAGTTTTCTGTAAAAGGACAGCTCCGAGTCCATAGGATGAAGCATCGGCAGACACCTTAGTTTGGGCTTAAGGATTGTACAGGGCTAATGAGGTTATGGCTTTGAAAGTTCCGTCTTTATATAGCATCGAATGCTTGATCCTGGATGGTGGTCCATTGCCATGTTTGGCTTTTGCACAACAGCTGTCATAAGGGTTCACTGATCTCAGCCAGCTTACTAGAAAATTTATCCAGCTGATTCACCATCCCTAAAAACCTCCTTAGCTCTGGAACATTGGACGGAGTCTTCATGTTAACGATTGCTGCTGTCTTATCGGGGTCGGGTTTGATTCCGTCTGCATCGATTCGGTGATCCAGGAAGGTGAGCTCTGATCGGAAGAATTCGCACTTCTCCTCATTTAAAGTGACTCCCTTCTCCTTGAGACGACTCAGTACGGCTGTTAGATATCTTTTGTGTTCTCCGCGGTCCCTGGAGAAAACAAGAATATCATCAGGCATACCGTATTCTCCAAACCACCCAATATCTGGTTCATCCTTTTCTGAAACACCTTCGGCACACTCGAAATACCAAACGGAAGCTTATTAAAGCAATAGCGACCAAAGGGTGTGATAAACGTAGTCAGGAGTCTCGAGTTCTTGGCTAGGAACACCTGCCAAAACCCGCTGTTGGCATCTAGTTTAGAAAAGACTTGTGATCCTGCCAGTTGTGTTAAGACATCGTTGACCCTTGGGAGTGGGTGTACTCTAAGAACACATGCGTTTAGTGGTTTTAGATCCACACAAATCCTGATTGACCCTGTCTTTGGTTTAGGAACGACCACCATACCGGCGCACCACGGAGTGGGTTGGTCTACCTTGGATATGATTCCAGCCGATTCCATACGTCGTAATTCTTCCTGTACTTTGGATCTCAGAGGGATGGGGACATTTCGAGCTGTGAAGAGTGAGGTTGGCATTTGGAGTTAGCTTTATATATTTCGTAGGGTTCTCCTAACGTACCAAGACCCCGGAACACAGTAGGAAATTGTTCTTTTAAACAGTTTTCTTTTGTGTCCTCTTTGGTTGTTTCTTCCACTCTCGCTACGAACTTCAATGAAGAGATTGCAGGTTCTTGAGTTGTTTGACGACGTACACCGAATGTGATATGGAGTTCCCTTTGTGCGACAGTGTTCCTGTGAATTGACCAATAACCTGTAGCGGCTGTCTTGACGGACAATAAAGGCATTTAGCAGATGCTGAAAGCTGGAGTTTCTATAAACTACTTCAAAATTTGAATCAAGTAGAACTCAGTGCAATCATTACTACACACATGTGTAAAAAAAGCCTTGGTAAGTGTCACATTACTGAATATTAAAATTTATTGCAGTTAGCCAAAGAATAGACCTAATCATGAGAATAATGGGTACAAAGTTTGAGAACAATAGGTGATTATTACCAGAATTTCTGAATAGAATAATAGGTCTCGTCTTCCTGTTCCGAGTCCTGTTCTCAGCTTCAGAAAAAGATTAATATTGCCGGTTGGGGGAGTGTTTAAGTGCAGGTGGGGCAGCTAAAAATCTATTCATCTAATTAGACCTACTAGACTTGATCAATTATAATAATGGACACAAGCTGTGTAGATTTGTACTTGCATCAAATAGATCTACAAAATGTGAAATCTACTATAATCAAATCTAGTCTACTATTGAGCAGCAAATAAAAAAAAATTAATCACCGAAAAATAATAGGATAATTAACAGGCATGATGAATCGAGTGGGTAGCATTCCTTCCTTCCCTTTATAATTGCCCGTCCACCAGTTAATGTCCGAGTAATCTGTAATAGTCACTTTGTCTCCTGTTACAACTGTTAGCTCTGTTTTGTCCCTTGCAGTAAAGTTCTCTGCAACTTCAACAATCAGTGATTCTGGAACAGGGTGCTCGAGTATGACAGCTGCATCTGCTCCAGAGCCACGAATTATTGATTTCGTCCTGTGGTGCTCAATTAGTGCATTGATGGAGCTAAATCTTCTATCACACGCCCTGTATTTATGATCGGTGTCCTTTGATATCATTGCATGCTTCACTGTGCCATTTGTCCATATGGATATGGTAAAGTTCCCAGGATTGCTTTGGCTCTCTCTGATCAGAAACGAGTTCTCTTTTGCTATTTTAGTGAGCATTTCTTCAGCACTGCTTCTGGAAATGGCTCCCATGAACCCGGGAATTGGTTTTAATCGGTAGAAGGTCTTAGGAACAACGCCTTCACTTTTGTACAGCACGGCCTTGGACCAGTTCCTCTCGAAGTTTGCTCTGGTTATGATAAGTTGGTCGTCTCCTTTGCAGCTCAATTCGTCATTCTCGGCTGCATTGAAGTCAGATAAAGCCACTGCTTCCATATCCAACTATGCACAGGCAGCTCAGCATTCCTTATTGGGTGGGGCTGATAATATCAAGCATGCGCAAATGAATCAATATTGCATGCGCATGAAATTAAAAATGAATAAAATCACGTGACATCATTTTCAAGGTATTGCATTTTTGTTTCTTCTTTTTTTTTTATTGTAGCAAATAAATAATTATGACACAATCAAGATAAACCTATAGTCGACTGTTTTTATAGATCAAGTAATGGTAAATACTTGGAGCTTTTCATGCATGCTAAATTAATTAATACAACCTAAGGAAAAAAAAAAATCCCAACCAAACCCACAATTAGTCTACTTTCCGACACGGAATGCAATGTAGATTTCTTTGAACTTGTCGAACCCAGACAGCACACCAGCACCTGCCACACCACGAAGGATGTTAGCCCCGGCTCCCTTCATGAAGGACATGGCACCTTCTTGTCGGAAGATTTGGACGGCACAGTCGAATGATCCCTTGTATTTGACAGCCTCTCCCGAAGTCATCATCATTCGCCTACGGATAGTGTCAATGGGATAGGAGACCAGACCAGCACTGACAGTAACCAGATAACCAAGAGCAAAGGAAAGCAAGACACCTGCATCTTCACCAAGGACGATTGGCTTAAGAGTATCGTAGAAACCGAAATAACACCCACGATAAACGATGATACCAACGCAGGAGATCACGAAGCCACGATATAGACCCACGAAGCCATCAGTCTTGAGCGTCTTACGATATACATCGACTAAGCCATTGAATTGCCTTGGTTGACCTTTCTTGCCAGATTTGGTATCATTGGCGAGGCGGGTACGGGCATAGTCAAGGGAGTACACAAAGCAGAGGGACATAGCACCAGCAGCACCTCCAGATAGAATGTTCTTACCAAATTTGACACCATAGCTGTCCGTCTTCCTCATTTTAAATATGGCCTTGATCTTGTCTTTAAAGGCGAAGTTTAAAGCCTGGGTTGGGAAATATCTGATACAGTTAGCCAAGTTACCCCTCCAGAAAGGGAGCAGTCCTTCTGTTCGGAAAACTTTCACGGTACAGTCGACAACACCTTTGTAGGGCTCGGCCAAACGCCCCGACTTCAACATCTCATCTTGGTTTTGAACCAAAAGCTTGACTCGCTCGATTGGGGCGGCTGCAGTTTTCGAGATTACCGCGGCAGCACCGCTGAGGGCAAAGTTCTCTGCAAATCCTAGCTTAGTATCAGGCATCGTTTCTTCTCACACCAATCGAGAGAGACTTCTTTGAAAGGTCAAAACTCTTTTTCACCGAGCACGCTAACTACGTCACAGCAAATAGCCACACCCACATACCGTAATATTGACATGAAAAAAAAATTAATACAGGTAAATAGAATACAAGTAAGTAAGTAGTTATTTCAATCCTATTTTCTTTTTCTCCTTTTCCCTTTTCTTGACCTCTAAAAATCCCCTATCTTTCCATGTACTTTTCCTCAATCTGATTGGTCGACTACCAACATATTTTCCTGAAAAGCATTACAAACAAGCAAACCAATAAAAATTTAGTAAAAAAAATCAATGATAAGCACATACATGTACTCATTTGTACATGATATGATACACATAATTACAACTGAGTGAGCAAAAATTAATAGTGAAAGGATCTTAAGCCAACAATAGTATCCTTACAGCCGTACAATATAGCCAAGGATACATTTCCAAGTAATTCAAGGATACGGCCATGCATGTTCTTAGCCTACCATTCATCTCCTTCATGGCCTGCATGTAATCGTGGGGTTCCTTAAAGCTAACGAAACCATATCCTTTTGTCTTCTTGGTCCACTTATCCCTAATGACTTTAGCCTTCTGGAAAGATGGGTATCGACAGAATATTTTAGTAAGAGTGTCATCATTAACATCATTACCAAGGTCTCCACAGAATATGCGGTAATCACCTGATAGAGAGAGAGTGAAAATGATATATCAATCTTGGTATTACTCATTAATGTAAAACAGGATATTACATCAGCTTTTAATATAAGTAAAGGGCGGGTGTTGTGGTTAAGATCAGATAATTTTCAATTCATTTGTACAACATGTGTAATGGCCTAAGGCCTTTCATAAGGGGTTACTGAATAGAATCAATTTCCACTTGTAAAGTATAACGAACTTTCAAAGATCAGTATAGCTTAATTAAGCCTACACAGTTCTAGAGTCCATGTACATGTAGCTAGTGGCATAATGTTAGAGGCACCACCACCACCTCAAACTATACTGTATTCACTCACTAGAGTCCCACTCGTCCAGTGAAGGGTCCTGCCATACTTGGTTGCCACATTTCCTGAGCTTCTTGGCGTCCCTCAAGGGTTTTTTCTGCTTGCTACTACTCTTCATGCTCTGGTGCATTGCAACGGCTTCAGCTATCAAATAGAAACAAACACGTATTACTCAGATTAATCACAAAACAGTGCACAATTAATCTGCAATTACTCACAAATGTACATTGTTCCAAGCATAAAGGCAGATTTACAATACGTCTGCATTGTGCTACGACTGGAAATCTACACAAACGATACACTGGCGCTGGAATAGAAGTTTTTTTGCCATTCCAGTGTCAAAATAACTTTTGTACTCTTCAAGATTGACTTTCGTTTGTGGACGTTATATCGTGAATCCGCCTTTAACAACATACGTACATACATGAATATTATACTGTACTTATTAACAGTCTAGGCCCTCCATTGGGAACACATACATGTATAATTATTTGTTAGTCGGAGCAAAGTACACTGCAGTTTACAAATTGACAGAACAAAGTATAAAAGAATACCAATTGACACCAAAGCCAAGTAAAATATCAGAGTGTTAAAACATTCAATGTTACCAGATCTGCCTGTATATACACGTAAAAGTAGGCAGAAAAAATATACATATATTCGTAATTTGAGTATTACAACAAGAAAATTTGTAATCTAACAGAACAAATAATAACCATGATATTAAAACTAATGATTGCTGCTATTCATCCATACCATAGATCGTTTATTTTCATAACAAAAATATTTTCATCCTTAAATAAAATAAACTTACAGAACTGAAATTCTACAGTTGTATTTTACATGCCTTGTGATAATATTTTTTGCAGCTGCAAATTTTGGAATTAAAACTCAAATAAAGCGATTTATGGTACATTACCCAACGAATGGTACTTTCTATTTTCTCACCAGCTTTATCCATTAAAGATGCCCCTCCCCCTACCCCTCCTCCATGAGACGATGATGATGAACCATGGGAGGGTATCAATGGTGGAATGGAAGTGGATGATGACGGAACGGGAACAGGGACATGAGTGTGATTGGGAGGCTGGGAGTATGAGAACGAGGCTACAGAAATAACACAATAGAATGAAATAAAATGATCAAAATTACAAATAAAAAGAAAAGTTAAGCAGGTGCAATGGTGGTGGGGCTTGGTACAAGAGAGTGAGTTTTTGAACTCGTAAACACTTGAGCAGCAAACGAGATTAACTAGTCAACAAGTGAACCACCACAAAGGACCATTGATATAACCATAGTAAACAAATGAAGAGGCTAGTGGAAGCCATCGACCATTATACATTACATACACTCCATGACATGTTGTGTATAGTAGCCAGTATATAGGGAAGCCATCAATAAATCATGTACTGATGATACAATTACACACTCGAAACCAAAAAAAATATCACTGGTTTTATCACCTGATCAAAGTATTTGTACCACTACGCCTGGTAAAGGTGACAGACACTCCATTGGGACATAGTAACAGTAACAGTATAGGAACAGTATGTTATGGGCAGTACACAATGTACAATCATCATCATCACAATCACTACTACAATGCATATTGAAGCAAAACTGATACGAGTAGTGCTCATTGAAGCAAAACTGATACGAGTAATGCTCAAAGAGACACTTGATAACAAACGCATGACTATTAGGAATTCCCCTATTAAAGCCTAGTTCACATTACTACGCTAATAGAACAAACATTATGCTGATACCTGGAATAGAATTTATGTACTGTTCCCTTTGTAAACCACATACATAATGCAAGCAATCTACCAATATGTAACTATATTTGGGCGACAATCATTGATGAAAACACTATCGACGATATTTTGCTTAGGCTAGGCTTACATAACAAAGTACAAGGTTATAACTCAAAGGGCACACATGTCCAGAATACGATAAAGAATTATAGTACTTATACCAGTCCAGACCCTCACGGATATTGAACTATTGGTCCAGTAGAACCACAATTATATATACACCTTCCACACAGTTTGAATTCTTTATTTGATAGGTAAGTAATGTTTCAAAGTATTTTATATGTGAGAAAACTCATTTATAATAGGTTAATTAAAATAGCCACGCCTCTTTGCCACACCCACCACAATATTTAGGATTCGAAGTTAAGATTTTTGGGCTTACACCGTTGAGTGGAGGGTGGAATAAGAGGAGTTGGCTTGAGGGAAGGCTTTGGTGGGGCTGTGGCCGCTACTCCAAGCACTTCTTGCTCGAATCTGTGAAATTAGAAGGAATAAACATCACGTTAAAATACAACACAAGTACACACAATCCGAGACACAATCATAGATAGACTAGTCTACATTATACTAGATGATTCATTCACGAACCTAGCCATTTCTTGAGAAAGTCGATCCATAATTATAACTCCAAACAGTAAAAACTAAAAACAGAAGAGCTGCTTTGATACGTTTCTAAAAAGACAAGTCACGTGATAAATCTACATTTTTATTAATTAAAATTATTTGACAAGGAAAAAATAATTTTAATGTTGAAGTTGTAGCACACACACACACTTGGTTGATGAATTTTTTTTTTATCGTGGAGTGAATCAAAGGAATCTGTCTGCTATTCTAAGCACGTAGTAACTGCTCCACTGAGAATTGTGAAGGAGTATACTTAAAATATGTCAGTTGTACTACAGGAAACAACGGGTTCAAAAAAATCCGAAAACTCCGCCAATCCCACTATCAAAACAGAAGGGGAGAAAGATCGACCGACTTCGTCGAGCAAGCGTGGTAGCAAAACACACTTTAGCAGAGGTGGCTCATTCAGGAACAAGCACAGAATCAAGCTACTGCAGGAGATAGAGGCGATGGCAGGCTACGGAAAAGGAAGATACGATTCACGTTTCTGGCGAATCCGCCATTTTGGCCATTATGACCTCCAAAGCGTCTCTGTGGATAGGATTGAGTACCAGAGCAACAAGGGGGACGGTGGACAGCAGCTGAAGAAACACACTGGCGCCTCGGCAGCTATCCTCAACTCCCAGGAAGGAAACGGAGGAGAAAAAGAAGAAGTTGACAATCATTTGGTGGCCACTTGTCCATCATTCTCAAACGAGGTTGGAAACAAATGGCTCCCCAACGACAGCTCATTACTCAAACTGAAAGAGGTCCTTAGCCAAGAGAAGAAGATGCGAATATACTCCAGAGAGAGGGCAGTACTGGACAGTGACTTTGTCAGCTCAGGCAATAACCCCAGTGTTGGTGGCGGTTCCAGTAGCAGCTCGTTACTAGCACTAGCAGCAGGTGACCAATCGTGTCAGGTGTTCACAATTCAAACTGGCACCACATATCCCCTGGAGTATATGGACTATGGAGCTTGCTACTACAGAAATTACTTCTATGGGAAAGGTAAAGCAATGTGCGTGTAAACTTTGCCTATCCCCCTGTATAATGTATACATGTATCGTATTATAGTTTTGCTATGAATAATTCCGTTTGCTTCAATGCTTGTGGTTTCATAATTATCATGTATACTGCAGCAGTGTACATTCTATAATAGATATAACCATGGATATAACCCATACTCTTGATGTATGTAGAATACATGTAAGTGATATGCATACATGCTCAGTCCAGCTAGGCCTAGTAATGTATAATCATAATGGCGTCCAATGGGCCAATGATAGGGTTATATGATTCACTCCTGTTGGTGGGGGAAGTGAACCTCAGAGGGATTATTATATTTCGTATGGAACTGTAAAGATGTTATATTAAAGTGTACTACGGACTATATTAGTTTATTATATCGTTTCCTTATATTCCGTGATCCCTGGCTCATTGATCGATAGCTGGTTTTATTTTTTGAATCAGCTCACTGTTTTGGTATCTGTTGTATGTACCTTCTCCAATTGAATTAACCGTATATTGTGTATCGTTCTTCGGTTGCTATTGACCTTAATTAATTGTATGTGTGTCTGTTTGTGTGCAAAAAGTACTGTAATGTTTTATAAATCTGTTTCCCCACCCTTTGTGTGATACACTGTTCTTAACTCATAGTTCTGGTGATACGTGTGATGTCAGAGATATTACATAGCTTCAAATCCTCTCAAAATGATTATATTATTTACTGTTGGTTTAAAATAATCGATTATTTGGATCACACAATGACCTATTAATTGATGCACTATGTATCGATCACCTGTTTCCTTCCACCCTGCTCTTCCCTCCCTCCCTCCCTCCCCCTTATGGTGGATTTTTTTATATAATTTGGTTATGAAAGCTCTAGCTAACCTCGAGCATGTGTAAAATACATGTAAGTCTATAGTGTTCTTGTATCATACCAGGTATCAATCCTTTAGTACCCTATTATGTTTAGTAGTAGAGGTATTTTAGTCATTAATTGTTCAGTTTGTTTTGGGACCACTCCATCCATGATAACTCGAGTAATCCAATGAAGCCTTGAATTTTAGTGAGATGTGAGGTCCAGTATACATATGATTGGTTGAATGATTCTCAGCTGTTCCACGTATTTTGTTGATTTTTCTTTTTATGTGCTACATTTCTGTAAATGGAACCTACTTCCTGTTGGCATGGCGAATAGAAGGCATAGTTTGGTCAAAGTCTTTATAATCTATTGAGGAAGCTTTGTCTGGCAGGGTGTGTATACCATACTTTATTTACCTGCCATTATTTGTGATCTGCCAAATGTTATATTATTACTCCATTTGTATCACCATGGTTTATTACTGTTACTTTGCAATTGTCATAACTTTCTATTTCTTGTTATTGTAAATTTATATTTAATACAGTAGTGCATTGCTATATCCTCCGTTAACTATCTTCCCTAACCGCTGGTGTTATGAGAATAATTATTACTATTCCTTTACTACTAGCATACACTCCCATACAGTTTAATAGTGTTTACTGTTTTATTGATGGTCAGTCATTCAAAATATCCTTTTTGTGATGTTTTTAACTTAAAAACACAATGTTTATATTACAATAGTGGATACCACCAATATAATATCACACATACATACAGCATAGAGTGGGAAGTAGATTATTATTTGTTGCATTTGCTTTGAACTGTAGCTAACTCAGTGTTTGTAGTCCCCCCCCTCTTTACACAGATATAGCCTACAATGTAATCTACAACTGGTCTACATACAATAGCTGAAACAGCTGATCTCTTATGTATGTTTTGTGTTTCTGAAGTCGTGTTTCCCCACGAGATATACTATAGCGGTGGGATGATGTGGTATAGTTACTGGGGTTGGGCCTTGATTAGTGGGTGTTTTGGAAGTAAAAGTTTTTATACATGTAAATAAATGTAGACATGTATCATAGTATAAAAGATCAGTGGTATCCAATGTAACCAACAGACCAGATGAAATTTAATATTATTTTATGATTAGTGTGTGTGTATGTGTATGTTGTGTTGTATGTATGTGTTTAAAAATGTGTCCGTTGCTTGTCGTGCGTATATCCCTGAGTGTTAAATAGTAATACTGTTCCATCCTCAATTATGTTTCGCTACATCTTCTACATTATCATATTTGCAGAATTAACGAGGTTCGTCTCCCCCCCCCTCCCCTTCTCCCCTCCCCTTCCCTCCTCCCCCCCCCCCCCTAGTTGTAAAATGTACATGTGCTCTTTAACAAATAATTATGTATTTCTTTTCTCTACCTGTTCAATGATATTCATAATCAATGGTACGTTCTAATGTCCAGTGTATAGGAGTGCATACCATATGAGCATGTACCCACTATATGCACTAGTAGTGGGCTCCATTAATTGGATGCTAATGTGTATATATGGATCAGGTGTGGTGGTTGGCCGAATCACATATTCATTATCCTTCCACACAAACATTAGCACTCTATGAATACCATCTGATCGATCCCACCACTCTACATGCATCATGTCCCCATGTCAAATAATGTGTCCTTATATTTACGCAATGTAATGTTTACATGTACATGTACAGTTACATGCGTTTGTTAATTGTTCTGTTCTTCCTCGTTAATTTGTAAATGTGGGAGACGTGTTTGTGTATGTGTAATTCGTATGCCTTTGTAATTGGTATTTAATGGCCGTTCAGTTGGTGATTGTATGCTTTTAATCGATTGCCCACTTCATTTGGTGAAGTACATGTAGATGTTTGCCAAAACTATCATTGTTGATTTGTCTTTTATTTGTGTTTTGGAGATTTTGTATTGGATGATTAAGTTTGATATTGACACACATTCGGGCAATAAGGTTGGTATGTTCCCCTCCCTGAATTTATTCCTATAGCTGCATAGTCATTAATGAATATATGTGTGTGTGTATGTCTGAGTGTTAGTAGATGAATCATAGATATTCTGTATTCCACAACAGTAGATTGTTTAAAACTTTCACAAATGTTTTGATCCGATAGTGGTACTGGATTCATTGAGATAATTATAGTTACTTTAACTGATTGCTCGATTATTCTTGAATAAGTTTGATCCAAAATAATTCTGATAGAAGTACATGTAGTAATATGTACAGTATTTTACTGAGCAGTACATGCGTGCATATATGTGTACAGTATGTACTGTTACTATGTATGTTTTCATGTACTTGTTTATAATAATGCACATGATAATACAGTGTGCATGTATAGGTATATAGTACTATATATACCTGTATAATATAATATATATTAATTTTGTTATTGATTGTTGAGGATAAGTCATTATTTATAATACCATCACGTACCATGTGATCAATGTTGTGTGTTTTACTGTTAGTATTTTCAACAAAATTTGTTTTGTTATATCCACAAATGTCCTTACTCTATCAACATGTATTAGAGTTGAATAGAATACTCTAATGTATGTGTATGTGTCTATGTTGTATTGTATTACTATATACTGTTACACTGTAAGGGAAGGAATTGAAGGAGGGAGAGAGAAAGAGAGTGGTGAGTGTTGCCATTGATTTTGGTTTGTTAATTGATTGTAATGATGTGTTTGTGTCCATGTTCTGCCTATAAGGAGATGATGTTTTCTCACGTGTGTGCACTGTCCACCTGTCCATGCCCATGCCTGCCTGTTGGTAGTGCTGATTGAAGTTAGTAAAGCTTCTGTCATTTTCTTGTCCAACATATAGTGGTTATATTAGCTGTACATTAGTGGTGTGTGTGTGTGTGTCTGGTGCTAAAGGAATAAATTATGTGTTGACTTGCTGTAGAGAGAGAGAGACTGAAGTCTAGTTTCATTTTTGTGTTATGTTTGACTCCCAAATCTGGATTACGTTCAAATATAGGTACAGTCTGTATGTAGGTACTGTCCTTTGATAGAATTTTTTTTTGAGGTTTTTCATGAAACAGTCCAACTTCCTTAAGTTAAAATGTTTTTTACCAATTTGAAGTGTTTCAG